>VXBQ01000676.1:103450-237719 GCA_013400175.1 Phainopepla nitens | reverse complement strand
CTTTCCCTTTCCCTCTCCCTCTCCCTTTCCCTTTCCCTTTCCCACAGAGTAGTATAAACTTGCTTAACTGAATAATCTCTATTACCTATTTATACATTTTGGCACTGAAATGAGTGCTTGCAAAAAAAAGGAGAATTATTTTATGGGGATATAAGGAAGCTGTTAAAAGCTTACCTCATGACATGAATGTTTTGATCATATCTAGATGTCCCAGATGAGCTGGGAGATGTAAAAAAAAAAAAAAAATTCCTTTGAAGAATTGTATGTGGATAGAGGATAGGGATAGTATTAGCTTTATTTTTCACAAGGAACAAAAGAACAGAGAGATTGAAAATTGGATTCAGGAGGATGATTTGAGATACTTAACTTCTAAATTTAAGCAAGACTGACATGCTAAACTCCTTTTGTTTCCAGTGCATAGCAAATAGACAGCTTTGAAGGCATAGGCTCTTAGATATAAGTTCCACATGGTAGAGAGCTAAAACTGCAATAAACTATGTCTACACACTTTTGAAACTATAGATTTGTAATAAGTACCTAGGCCATTAGGTATCTAATAGATATGGAATTTACTTAAGAGAAAAAAAAAGCTGCTTATTTTATTTCCAATTTGAATTTTTGAAAATTCTTTTGCCATGTTTCAAATATAATTAATCAGTTTTTGTTTTCATTAGAATTACATATGATCAGGAATGTCTTTAAAGAATGGATTTTATTAAAAGTATCTTCACCTTTAAGCCTTCATCTTCCTTGGTCTGTGATGAGATCCTGGTCTGTATCCACTTTAAGAATGTAATGTGAAGATGGATGATCACCTGTGAGATTGTAGTACAGTAGCACAGGGTAAGACATCATGAAAAACATTTGGTGGATGCTAGACAGAAATATGTGCATGAACTGGTTTGGTTCTGTTGTCTGTTCTCTCCCACTGAGAAGTTTCTAAATGCCCATGTTCTGCACATTGTGAGGCAACAATAACCCTTTAAGAAAAGAACATATTTGCATCTTCATTTCCCACTGCAAGGAAAGCAGAAAGATAGGCAGGTCTACTGTTGATAATGTTTTTAATTCTTCCTTTACAGGCAACCATATTATCAGTCTTTGTACCAAGCCCTGGGGTTTATTTTACAAATCCTATTTACAAGATATCAATAGAAGTTCTTAGAGGAATTAGGATTACTCACCCAAACAGAGCAGAGTGAGAGGATTAGCCCGCAGTTTTAATAAATACTGGATAGCAGAATGTAGAGTCAGATTTAGTTGATAACACTTGTAAAATCTATCATAATCTGAGAAACTGATAGAAGTCATCTGAACTTTTTTTTTTAATTTTTAATTGAGAAAGATTTGAACTGTCACAGGTAGCTGTAGCATTTCATACCTAAGAAGCACAAATGTACACTGTATTTACAAAGTCTGTCTTCATTTATTTGAACTATCTACAGCTTTGTTGCAAAAAATCTCAGATATATGTTACTCTATTTTCATGCAGATCTTGCAAGATTGGTAATTCTGTAGCTGAAAAGTATTCTGAATTACTAGAAAGAAATACTCTTACCAAAAATATATCAAAATCCCTCCAACTGATCAATCACTTCTTAAGGCTTTTGAGTTATATTTGCATGAAGTTATTTGTTTACTTGTTTTGTTCTTACTGAGCATGTTGTCAATATTTGCTTTCACTTCTGCAGCCAGGCTAATAGCCCAATACTATTTTGTTTTACCTCAAATGAGAAGCATTCCTTCTCCTAGCTCACCAAAATATCAACAGATTTCAATTCTCAGCTTGGCTACATTTGTAGTATTTTCAGTACGTTGACATGCAGAAATAGGTGAATACCTGAAGAGAAGGGAAAGAGAAATGGTGGTGTCTGTGATCTCATCTTTCAAAGACAGAAAGTCCTCAGATATTCTGTGGATGTTCTCTATAAATCTTTCATTCTGTCAGAGACAGTGATCTATCAGTTATACCAAGAAGATCAGTTTTGCAGGAAGGAAAGACATCTCTCTGGTTATATGGGCACTAAAAATCAGAGTAAAAAAATGCTCAGAAAATGAGCTTTTCTTAATTGAAAACATGTCCTATTCCATGAGAAGCATGGTGCAGTGTTTGCATCACGTGCTCCCAATCGTGTGCCTTGGATGACACTACCCAGTTGCTCAATTCTTCCTGCCCTATCAGTCCATTTTACATTGGTGTCCATCTTTGTCTTAATATTTAATATTTTAATTTTTATAATTAGTATTAATGAACTTGTTTTATTTTTCGCATTTCTTGGTGTTGGAATAGATACTGAGACATCAATCAAGACAAGGGACTCATTGTATTAGGCAATGAAAACCTCAACCAGTTTACCTCATTTTGAGGCGAGAGATTTCCTTAGAAGTATCATCAGACTCCTGGGCATAGGACACAGCCCCCCTTGTTGCATTTTCCACAGTAAAATGTGTTATAGTTTTCTATTGTTCATGGTGCTTTGAAGCATCCCTTGTATGTCAGCTTTTGATATATCTCTTAGAAGTACACAATATGATGACAAAGATCAGTGAGACTGAGAAGAAAAGGTGACAGTGTCTAGGTGGACTGAGACTGATGAGATTAACTGACAGTTCAGAGCAGAAAAATAACACAAGCAGTTGTTGACATGATGTTCTCACCCAGTGCTGTAAGGCAAGGAAACAGAACAGAAGATTAAAAAAATGAAATATTTGCCTCGTGTCCTTGTCACCCCGTATGAATATTGGCTGCAGGTACCATAAAATTGAGGACGAACCCAGTAGCCTACAAGCTGCCTTAAGGCACACCCAAAATCAGTAGGCTTTGAGCTGAGTTGGCAAGGAAAAAATTACCTCTAGCTGGCCTTGGAACAACCAGGTCATAAGAACACTGTAATTACAGCACAGTTCGGAGCTAGTTTTTTTCCCATAACCTCCTTTAATGTATCTCACATTACATTACCTAAATGGTACTATAAAAATGAAGATACCAGTAACAATAAAATGCTTCCTATCAGAAGCAATAATATATAAAATGTCTTCCATAAAGTCTTATTGCCAGATAAGTTAAAAAATACACTACTGCAGAGGAGATTTACAGTAAATTCTGTTTATTCTCTGCAATATATGAAATTAGTGGAATTAGAATATGTCAGAAGGCTGACATGAGATCAAATTAGCCTCAATTACAATTAGTTATTTGGGTTTTTTGAGAAGGAAATTATCAAAATAGTTGTTTTGTTTGTTTTGTTGCTTGTTTTTGTAATATTATAATGCAATTTGAAAAGTGTATATAATTTTAAAAAGTATTTGCCTGTATACCAGAATTTTACCATGAAAACAAGATCCTTTTACTTAACACTTTGCCTTTTCATCACAGGCATACTTTTGCACACACAGCATTTCAGAGTCATTGGACTGAAAAGAGATCCATATGTTGTCAATCTACATAATCTAGAAACCTCCAGAGGGAAGTTTCATCATTTCATACCACACTGCTAATTATTTGCAAGCCTGAGTGTGAAGCTGGCAATTTATCCATGTCTTGTATTTGGTATCATGAGTGTCCTGATTTCACATTTCCCCATTCTAGGCTAACATGCATTTCTTAAAAACTAGAGCTGGGACAGATATATTTAGTGTGTGTATGTGTGAGAGAGTACTGACTACAAAGAAAGATTTTAAATATTGTTTGAAATAAATATTTCCTTCCCCAAGGCATAACAGTTTATTTTTCTCCTTTGAATGTAAAATTTTACAAATTTTTGAAAAGACATAGAACCAAACATTTTTCTATTTTTTATTTTTTAATATGACATAGAATTTCTATATTTCAGAGATATTTTTGACATTCACATTTTGCAAATGATGCAGAAAAACCTTGTTTTTCATAAACCAAATACCCTTTATTTGCAAAAGCTGGAAACATCTGTGTATAGCATGTTGGAAGTCCTTGGTCACCATATGCTATGGAGGGGTTTAAATTCTGTCGCAGAAACTTGTTTCAGAGTTACTCTAATCACCATTGTGTTCAAATGTTTGTGGGCAGCTACTTCAGAACTTTCAGTGGATGTAAACAGATTATGAGTTGAGAGATTATCAGAAAAGTCTCCACACAGCCAACTCCCAAATTGTGATGTATAGGTCACAAAGCATAGAGGCATCCCTCCTCCACTGAAATGTCCCACATGTGGAAGCAGTATATCTTTGTTTATTTTCAAAGACAAATAAGGCTAGGAGCTGTTGCAGGCAAATGACTTCAGTGCTTTTAAAGCTGGTGACTATACCTGATATTTGCCTTCCCAACATACCTAAGTGCTATCTTATGTATCTCTGCAACTGGATTCATCAGTGCAGTTAGCTTTTTGTTAAAACGGTTGTAACATGAGTGAGAAAGTTCCAGTGTCTATTTGAAATCATACTAAATAGGTAAATCCGAATGTCAAGGATTGAAAATGTTTGTACATTTAAAGTATAAGTAAGACATTGTTTGTCCTCTACAGAGAAAGTAAATTTCTCTGCCTCTTCATTACTTTAGTGTTTTCTGTTAGATTGTAGTCATCACAGCAAAAGTCACAACATTTATCATTGAAAAGCCTTACTTTCTTCTCCTTTTACCCACCAGTGCACTTTGCTATTCTGCTCTTCTCCTCTCTCTGCAGAGTAAGTAACCTGCAGAATAATCAGGCTTTAATAGAACTGAAGCAAATCCTCTGCAGATTATTCTGCCCTTCCCTCTCTCTAGTTCTTCAGTGTTCATTCGGAGGTGGGTTTCAGCAAATCACAAACCCTCTTGCATGGTCCATTAGTGATGGATGCCCAGAAGTCACACAGGACAACATGAAGCCAAATTACTTCTTCATGTGCCTTTCAGGAAGTCCTGTAGGGCTCCAGATAATTTATAGCTGACCAGTCTCTTATTTAACACCACATCTACTTACAGAGACGTTGACACAATTGATCACCAACCTAAAGAAGAAAATCCCAACCTGACAGAGCTAACCAGAAATAAAGCTTTCTCTGTTTCTTGGAACACCAGACATATGGAAAGAATGGTCACTTGATTTCTATAGAAATATGTACACGAGCAAGTTTTATGGGGCCCTCAACAGATGTAAAGAAAATGCTGTCTGAAGTAGGAAATATTTGGAGGCTTCTAAAGGAATGTGTAGTGAATTTTTCATAGGAGGTTATTTACTTTGCTAAAATAAATGGTAATTAATATCCTTTAAGAAGAATTTTTTCTTTATGTGTTGCTACTGATTGGTTAGTTTTGGAATTTGAATCAGCATCATATAGTAAAACCCCCCAAGATACAAAAGGAAATAAATATAATTCTTTCTTTGAGAGCCTGGATAGAAGAACAGGAAACAAAGAATGTTATTATGACTAAAGCATACTTTGAAATATGGAATTCATCATATTAACACATTAGTTGAATAATTAATTTCCTCACTTGAGTGTCAATGCCCATGTTTTTCTACATCTGATCCTGATCTTGCTTCCATCACATTCCCAGGTAGATCTCCACTGGGGAACACCTTTGCCGCCTGCACGAGCAGCCAGGCTGACAGAATCAGAGAAGTCCTGTGTATGTGAGGAAGCAGAGCATGGCATGAGGGCAGCAGGTGGGCAGTAAATGACAAAACTCCAGTGGTTCATTGTCTAGGACCCACATATTCTTTTTTAAGTTCCCTTGGTGATAGGATTTCCTTAAGCAATTTGTGGATTTAGCATTTAGACAAGTACTGAGGGAGGGAAGGACACGGCGGATGAACAAGTGTGTGGGTTAAGAATTATTCTCTCTGTCAGAAAGGTAATATAGACTGAGCTATAGCATTCAGTGAAGTGTCTTACATTTAGGCTGCAGAGGAAGTGAGCTTCTGGGTCGCAGTACATGGCTCATCAGTGTGGTGGTTCACCAGCAGATGGACATTCAGGCCCCTACTACAGTAAATGTTCAAAGATCTCTAGAGAAAGTATTAATCTTCAAATATGTGTTTCTTAATGCTGCACGTCCTGATTCAAATATTGTCAGCTTGGACCCAGCTTGTTTGGGATATGTACTTTTCTGTGATATTACTGCTGTTTCCTACATTTTGGAATCAGGAAGCTGCCTTTGAAGGCTAATTCATGGGCAGAGTTCCAACAGCTAGCCCCTCTCCCCATAGAGAGGGTGGCCTGTATCTGATCAGACAGGTTATTTTACAACACCCTTCCCTTTGCATTTCACAGCTTCCTAATTCAAGATTCAAATTCCCCAACTATATTGACATTGGTATCACAATTCATATACATGTAGTTCTGCTTCAGAGCTGCGACTTCTACTACATGGTGATATAAAGGAGGCACTAGAACACTAAAGTACTTTTAAAGCTGTAGCTGGAGTGTTTTGGTCAAGGTAATTTGCAAGCTGCAGTGCCTGGAAGACTTAAGAAGTCCTAGGCTTGTGCTATAAATACAAGTACAATCTTTCTCTAGGTAGACAGTTTGATGAAAGAACTTTTACAGAGGTTTTTCTGTAGATCTTTCTTGTAGCCAACAAGAAAACTTTACACAAATGTTTTCATAGGAAGAAAAAGTTCAAATAGCTGAAGTGGTTGAGTAGAAAAGCAGCAAAGGGCATAAGCAGAAAAACTTAGAAGATGTCAGAGATGCTCTTGCATCAGTTACTCTATAAGTAAAATATTTATGATGTTTGAGGAACTCCCTTCCTGGGTGGGTACGATTCAGTTTCAAATTAATCGTAAGGGAAGAAAAAGAATTTAGGTTCCATAAATATGCCTTGAATCTTCAGAATACATTCCTTATATTTATAGTGGCTATGTTGTGAGAATGGTCTTATGCCTTTGCTTTTTATATGTGCTTACATCTAATAGATCAGAACAGTTGTACTGACTCAGGAGAGCAACAGCTTTGACATACAAAGCTTGCTTTTGACTGAAATTCCATCTCAATTTCAATATTCTTGATTTTTCTAGTTATTATTTTGCTGTTTCAGACTGAGTTGTTTCAATATTTTTGTAAGGAAGAGCCCAAACCAGCAACACAGTATATGCAGCTCATGGTAACCCTCACAGTGAGCTGACTGAGATATTTTGGGTGTTGTACCCCTCTCTACCCTTGCCTTGCAATTCACAGATTACTGGTTCACAGCTTGTTTTACCACTGGAGTCAGCCACCAGGGAGCTGGGGTGAGTGTGCCAGATTGCAGTGCTTGTTAGGGCGAGCCTTTGCTGCAGCATCCCACTCCCACAAAGGTCAGGGGCCACATTCTCCTGGTAGGAGACCTGCCAGGAGAGCTTGCTCTGTGGTCAGCAACAGGTGGAAAAGATTAACCCTTTGAGAGTCATGCCCCTCAGCCCACCAGGGGTCATGGCATCGAAGGCACGGCCTGTTGTCATCAGCGAACAGTCAAGCTGCAGTACTGGATTTATTAGGTACATCACAAGGCACTCTGTGAAATAACATTTTCCTCTCTCTGTCTTTGTTTGGCAATTCCCTAGAGTTGATCCCGCCAAATGAATTAGAGAAGTGCAGTTAAACTGATTAGTAACTGAAAGCCCAGTAATTTGTTTATTTACCAGGGCTAAATTTATATGTCTGCTTTCTTGAATTGTCTTTGCTCTCCTCATGCTAAATTTTAAAACTCTGGTACTCAAGTGGAATACACTAGCTGAATTGAAACAGCATTATAAATTCATGCATTCATTATATGTGTTATAAATTTATTGAGATATGTGTTATAAATTTATTCAGATATTGGTCGGGATCATGATCTTTGGAACACCAGACAAGTTTGCTTCCTTTTTGGTTTCTAAAGACTGGCAGGGAGCCTCAGACTTTGGTGTCATTTTGGGTGGCTCAGCTTTGCAGTGTGACCTTGTAATTGAGGTCTTTCCCTTTGGGAGCTGCAGCACAGCTCGTCTGAAACATGGTGCAACTTAGTGCAGGGTTACATTACCATCCTTGTGGGAGCTCTTACAAAACCACGCTGGAACCTTCCACACAGACTTAGCTCACTACCCTGCAGTAACCTCCTGTGTGGGGAGAGAATACCTCACAACTTGCTAAGCAAGCTAATTTCCTCTCCCTCATCAACATTTTATTCCCCTTTTTTTTTCCCACAGGGAGTAAAAATGGGTGAGTCAAGCTCAAACTCTGTTGCAAACAAGGACAAAATTCTTGATGAAAAGCTGAGCTCGGAAGTGTTAGTATTTCACCCAGGAAGCATCGGGATAAATCTTGTACTGCTCAGACACCTCAATTCATACTACACTTGTGTATCTCTTATTTGATAAGACTTCTCTGACCTGTGAGAACATTGCAGGTTTAAAAACACCATGAAGTTAGTATGTCTATAGGCCTTAAGCATTTATCTCTGAAATATCAGTATTTCAAGAACAGCGCATTTTGAATCTCAAGTCTTCATTCAAGTGGTGTGTCTGTGCTGAGGTTTTTAGCATTATGGGAATGCTTCACATTCTCTGTAGTCATTTGCAACTAAAACATAGCATATAAGGTAGCATTTGGGAAAACATTTCATTAAAACAGAAAAAACCCCTAATATGTACACTTTAAAACACTGGTTAGGAAGGAGGCCTCCCTGACAATAGCTGTCTGTGCCATATTTCTATGAAAAGTACAAGTGCCATGTTACTAAAATGAAAAACAAAGCCACGGGAAAGCCTTATTTCAGCTGTCATCACTTTGTTCATATTAGAGTAATACGTACATAGTTACAACTATTGCTTGGTTTCCTTATTGTTTGTTTAGATCTTTGATATAGCAACAATGTAGTGAAAAATAATGTGAAAAATAAGGAAAATGTTTTTGATACAAACCCAGATATAAATAACCTTACTTCAGATTATGATTATATCCATATGATTTCGTTCTTCTAAGCAGAAAAATTCAGACTCACTAACCATACACTGAAATAATTTAAGCTTAGCTTTTAGCACATGCTAGTGGAATGCAGGTATTGCCATAAGGCATCATAATGCAATAAGACTTGAAACCTTCCCTTTTAATTGTTAACTGTAAACATATTTTCTTATTCCATTCTGCTGATATTATAGATAATGAGAGTGGTCATTTTAATGTAAGTTCAGGTGCAAATGGAAAGACTTGTTATGAAGAGAAATTTTAACTGCAAAATTTAGGCATGGCTGTATCTAGAGTTTTTTGAGAACACAAGACCAGGGAGCCAAGAAGATGAGGTTGAAATTCATAGAGTTTGTAAATCTATGTCTTAGTTCCAGAAGGCATGTTATTGCACCAAATTGTTCTTTCAAGAAAACCAATCAACCAACCAAAACCAAACCAAACCAAACAAACAAACCAAAAAAAACCAAAACAAAAAAACCCAACTCAACCCAAATTAAATGAAAAAGAAAACAAACAAACAAACAAACAAAAAACCAAACTCAAAACCCCAAAAAAAAACCAAACAAAAAAGAGAACAAAACACAACATCCCCAACAAATAAATTCTCTAAGATTTTCAAGGAGGCTTGAAAATATGATACAGAGATTTCTGGGCTTCCTCAGAAATCCTGGAAATAGGTCCATGCATTTCTGGGATATGTTTACCTATACTACGTCCTTACCGATGCTCAGGAGCCTTTTGAGATGTTTTTAATTGACCTGGATCAAAATCATGATTGTTCTATCAATTTACTAGCTTGGATGACTGAATGTTAGTGCATGGGAATGTGACCTGCCATTATTTAATTTACTAGTAGAGCACTGGTACCTAAGATATTTGCTGTCCAACACCACTACACAGAAAATTTTCTGTATGGAAATTTTGTGGGTCTGTGGCAGATTCAGCACAATGTCCCATTATTGAAAATATTTTTTAGGAAACTGATAGGTGGCTTATCTGTGTCCATAGCAGTTCCTGAAAGAAGGAAGGAAGGGGAGTTTTAACTCTGACAGCAAAGTGTGGATCCAGATCACACACCTTTTGAGTGTTGTTCAAATGGTGTTTCCTCTTAAAATATAAAACTCGCAAATTTTCATAAATTGTTAGAGGATATTCTTTAAGGAATTGATGCACTATTCAGAAGAATTGTGCAGGGACATGAATCACAGAACTACAGAATCACTTGGTTGGAAGAGACCCTTAAGATCATCCAACCCATTGCCCTAACAGCTCAACTAAACCATGGCACCAAGTACCACATCCAACCTTTTTTTTAAACACATCCAGGCGACTCCCCAGGCAGACAATTCCAGTACTTTGTCACTCTTTCCATAAATCTTTTTCCTAACATCTAACCTATATTTCCCTTGGCACAGTTTAAGACTGTGTCCTCTTGCTCTGTCAGCTGCTGAATAGAAATAGTATAGCAGTTGTGAGTCATGCTACCATCTCAGGTAGATCTGTCCTGCCTTGAAGGTGTCATCTTCCACCTGAGATAACAGTGAGGTTAACAGTGACTTTCACTTGGTCATTATTAGGAGTACCATAATAATCAGATGGGAAAGAATGTATTGCAGAGAAAATTTTATGTGATTTTTCAAATTGCTTTGTTTTTCACCAGAAAGAAGACAAAAGCCAAAAAAAGAAGGGGTTTTAATTCTCTTTTTCATGAAAATAGAAAATAATGGATGGGAAGAAGAAATTTGGTCATCCTTATGGGTCCCTTCAACTCAGGATATTCAATGATTCTATCCTATGAACTGCCCAAGAATGGCACAGGATTTGATGCACCTTCTCAAGAGAAGTCTGTGAAACTTGACTTAGATGAGGGTAAATTCTCTGGTATGAACTAGACAAAGGATAAGTCTATTCCTTTACATACTCCTGGAAATTTATTTTGGAAAACGAATTGTTAATTCTTTAGTAGCTTCTACCAAGACATATATGATAGTGGATAGTGTCCTATTTTGAAAATATTTTTTTCATTCAAGTTGTTCAGCAAGTTTCATAGGAACAGTCTAAATGGGTTTCTAAGAGCAAAAGAAAAGAACTAGCTAGCTGAAAAACTAAATACTAATGAGCATAAAAACTGTAAGCTGAAATATAGAGACAGTCACACTCATTGGCACTGCTATATGAAAGTTCCCTTCTGAACTCATATTTAAACTGGCTTAGACTTCTGTGATCTTCTCTCTGGAAGCAGTTGTATAACTTCCCTAAAATGTGTCCTTTCTTACCTAGCAACGTGGCTGAAGGGATTTCAGAATGTGCTTTTACTGTCTTGAGAGCTACTCTGTTCTCTCTCTCATCTATTTATTTAGAAGGCTGTTAGAAAGGCAATTTTCACAGAACATTGCCTGGGCCCTGTCATAGCTCTAGTGACTCCCCCTTTCCTGCTGGCTATTTTCTTTCATTACTATTCTATTTTCCCCTTATCTATCAAACTTTGTGATTCTTCTGCAGTTCAGACAACGACCTCAAGCACTAGTTGCTGGACTTTCCAACAAGAGCTCTGCAGGCATCAGGCACAAAGAGAGATATTTCTGTGATGCTGCTCATAGTGGGAGTCAGGAGGATGTGACAGCTCCTGCGACAAAGACTGCACCAGACATTTCCGAAGATCTGCTTAAGTGTTAATATTGTTTGGCAAAGTAAATAATTAATTTTGCATTTCTGTGCTTGACTCAGAGCTAGAGGACTCCTCTGGGGAATTTTCTGGTGGCTTCACAACCTGGATCAAATTGTACAGATCCATGAAATGGCACCAATCTACACTGAGTTCGGTGCCGCTCCAAAAAGGAAAGAAGTTGCTTACATCTGTGATCCTATTACAAGATCTGAGTTCATATTAGAATTAATCACTCAGACTGACACATGAAACATCAGCAAATATTCTGAATGGATCTTATTTTTACTTATAGTGTGCAAAACATTTCAGAAAAAAAATAATTCTGATTGAAATTGATGCTATGATGATAGCAATCACAAATTCATTAGAGGAAGCGCACAGGAAGGAAGAAAGAAAGAAATAATGATAGAAAGTAAAAGACAAGTGTTTCAAAAAATCCATCTAAAGATGACAGTATGTCTTCTGAAAACTAGTATTTTCTCCTTGTTATTATTTTGCTGTTATTATATTTGATTAATTATTTACACTGCACTATATTCATGCATACATTTTTCAAAAGTGAGGTATTATTTACCCAGTAAGTACTATGTAAATCAACTTGCAAGAACTGTTAAATATTTATAGTCTGTCTGGAAGGTTAGAAGAAGTGCAAGTTGTAGGGATTGCAACTGCATACTGATAACAACAGTAAAACCAAAAACATAAACATTGTTGCAGAGGTCAAAAACATTTACTGTTTTCAAAATTTTTTTCTTGTCCCAAATCCCCAGATTTGAAAAAATACATTCTTTTAAAATATATCTGTTACATTCCACTGGCCTAGTAAATTGCAGCTTGCCTCTCACAAAGCTTTCATGCCTGAGATTTGGTCTGAATACTTTAGCACTTCAAAGCATGACTGAAGAAGAGTGTGTCAGTAATTTACTGTCTCTTTGCATCTGTCACCTTGATTTTCTTCACCATAAAGCTTTAAATCTTGGACCTGGAAAAGGTGGAAGCAAAATGCTGGTGCAGCTCTCTCCTCTTCCTGCTATCCTTGCAGAAAAGAGGGGAGAATATAAAACTCTGAGCACACAACCTTCCTGAATAAGGACTGGCTTTTGTTTCAACATAACTCTTTCAAGAGTTAGCAGATGTTTCAAGTTGGATATTCTAAAATGCTGATAACTGTGCATATCTCAGACTACAATCCTTTCCAGAAGTCACTTTACTTCCGAAATATTTATAAAAAGACCATATGTTATATTTATTCTTTGAGTTGGGGGAGGGGGAGCACAACAATGCATCAATTTATAGCTTATTTTCATTTGCTTTTATTATTGTTCATTCAGTAATCACTTTCCATGAAAACTGTATCATTTTTCCTTTTCTGGACTAAAATTTTGTTCTTGCATTATTAATTTGACAGTTACCGAATCTGTTCGCATTCATAATCTCAAAAATAATATGTAAGGAAACACACATGTAAACATGTGTAAGTCACATAAATTTTTATGTATTTGTCCTTCACTTCTCTAATTTACAGCTGTTTGCCTTCCTGCTGCTAGGTTGTACCCATGTTTTATGCTTAAACTGAGAAACTGAAGAGAAGAATAGGCTGTCACTTCATCAGATTGGAGGCAATCCTTGCTTAATTACTTGAGAGGTGTTGCTGTCTTTCTTCAGTGCCTTTTATGTCAGGAAGCCAAGTAAAATGACACTAAATTAAGCTTCCCAAAGGGAGAACTAGGAAGATTCTGCCAAGCCAGGCTTACATCACTCTCTGCATACCAAAACTGCACGCACATGATGGAATCTCCTAATGCAAGCTCCGAGGACAGAGACCTCTGTGTTTGTGGTGAGCTTCACACAAGGAACATTGGCTGAGACCTGGCCAATGTGACACTTTATAATAAACAGGGAGAGGCCAATTAGGCCCATATGCCTGAGATTCCTTTCATCTAACTTGTCAGATAAAAGGGCTGCTTTGTCAAGCAAAGCTCCTTTTCTAGTCAGTGGGAAGAGATAAGCATCTCAAAAGGCAAACTGTTCCACATATTTTACACACCTAATGTGGTGATCTGAGATGAGCCATCATCCAGGGTGCTCATCTCTCCCTGTTCCCTCAACAAGGAGCTTTGATGGTTAGATAGGCCACACTCCCAGGTGGCTGCAGGAATAAAAATTTGATCCCAGCCAGTCAGAAATAAGGACAAAATGTAAAGGCAGTAGTGTGGCAGGTATGCTGAGGAAATACCTATGGCTTAAATTGCATATTACATAGCACGCCATGCACCGATGGATGCAGGGTACAGATCAAACTGCATGGCCAATCTGGATGCTGTTTGTACTGCAATGTAGCAGTGTCTGCTCTCAATTATTTTGCACATACGTTTTTAAAAATAATACACTAACAGTTGACTCCTTTATCTTGTGTATAAAAAGGCTTTAGGTACCTTTTATGAAAAATGTTAGTGTCTCATCACACTCCTTTGTAACAGATCTTTCACATATCAGTTATTATAAGATAGTGGTATCATCAGGAAGCTGTGTTTCTTGTCTCTCAGTAGATTTCTTGATATGGTGACACGCTCAGGACACAAATTCAACATACACATGTTTCTTAGGAAAAAGTTTCTTTTCAGAGTCAAGATGGAATCAAAGTGATATCATACCACATTTCATGTTATCAACTATGAAAGAAAGGATTTAAACACTGGATCTGTTTCTAAGGCATTCAATTTGAGGAAAAGAATTAGCATTGCAAAGAGAAAAGGGAGAATAGTGACTTTTTTCTTCTGCATTCATTGTCTTGAATCAGCCTATTGTCTGGGGCTGTACGTGTGTGGGAGTGCAATTCACTGGTGGTTGAATTCAACTCTCAGTTCTTTCAGCTGTGTTTTCAGCCTCTGATTTCCTATATTTCTCTCTGTAGTTTTAATAATGAGGGAGATTTTAGGACAACATGTTCTACATTTTCTGCATTATTGAGCTTTCTTCATGGCCTCTCCAGAACAACAAAACAAGACTAAAGCTTCAACAGTGTGAAACCAACGCTAATAGATTATGTGTCAGCACCAAAAAAATCCAAGAGATTCTTGGGAATATACTTTATTCCATACCTATAAAATGAAAAAATGTGATATTCACGTAGTCACACAATTTGCAATCATTGAGGTACTTGTTTTAATCATATCCCCATAATTTTTAGTCCTGGAGGCAATGCTTTGGCCTTTTGTCTCTAAATCTTGGATCTGCTGGCATTGACATAAGGTTGGTGTCTTCTCTTCAGTAACTCTTTGAATATACACCTGCAGACTTCCCTGCACACATGTATATATTTATGTGCACAAATGCATGAATATATGTGTAGAAGCCCACAGTTGGTAGGTCACACCTTGTGACATACACCTAACAGATTAATTCAAGAGTGACCTGTGTTATGTGGCTGAAAGAGAGGGAAATGGCAGCTAAAGGCATTGGTGACAAGAATTCTATACAGAACTAGGAAAATATGATAAAACCTGACAAGACAAGCAACAAGCCTTTAAACCATGAGAATAATTAATGATTAGGATATTTACTAAGAAATGTGTTAAATTTCTCACTTGACTAGAACACCTTATTAGTAAAGGTTCCAGTGATTGCTGATCTTAAAGTCTATTAATTTAAACAACAGACTTCAAATTAAAGCATTTAGGGAAATAAAGAATATTTTGTTAAAATTAAATGCAAGTGAACAGATGTAGTGGTGCAGCCTGATAGCTGAGCAATTGTAAGTAAAAATGAATTAGAAAGACAAAGGTAAATACATCAGTATACTGTGGAAAGTAATCTGAGGATTTTTCTCCTTCATTGAAAGCAAAGGTGCTATTGCTATGTTCCCTCATTTTACATTGGCTTGCCTTCACATGGATTGTGTAGTACAAAATGAGAATTTCCTGAGGGGAATAACTGAGTATAAATGGCAGAAAGTTTGTCTGCAGATGGAAAGAATAAGGACTTTTCCCACAAGCATTTGTAGAAACATGAATTTATAAGGCAAATAGTTCATAAGGGCTAAATTATGATCAAATCAGGGAAACTAGATGTACTTTTGCTTCTGATAAGCACTGAAAAGAAAATGAGCCTTTGTTTTTGCATAAAACATATAAAATATGTTCTGTTCTCTTTTCCTTGCCTTTGCTTCCAGCCAGATATCTTTAATGTCTTATTAGATGATTCTGAAGAAAGGAAATTATTTAACATGGTATAAAACTCTGGAGAGATGATTTCAAAGGGGTCAGTAATAAATAATGCATAGCATCAATAGCTGTTACTTAAAAAATGATTCACTGATTTTAACTGGAATATGCATCTAAACTAAAGATGTTGTCTAGCCTGCTCAGTTCCTGTCTCCATCCCATTCATAGTTTCACATATTCTGGGAACTAGAGCATAGCATATTAAGATTATGTAGCTATGTTTATGAAAAATCTTCTAACTTCTTATAAATAAAGACCCAAATCCCATATGTAAGCCAGCAAACATCTTCTGATGTTCAAGAACTGGAGTGATTTTCTAAATACGTCATAAATTAACTTCTCCCTGCAGTTTGCTGGGAGGTACATCAGTGTGATGTGTGCCTTGAGAAAGGCTGCTCACACGGTTGTAAAAATAGATATAATCGTGGTTACTCTGATATGTCCAGAAGGAGGTTTGCCAGGATTGTCCTGCATTAGTGGCACTACAGACATCTCTACATTGTAATAAATCAATGATCATTGAAGAGGTAAATCATGCTGGGAATCCTCAGGCCACAGAGATTTAGTTAAACAAACAAAAATGTATGTAAGATGTATGTATGCAAATCACATTACTTCTAAGGAAACAGTGCTTTCAGTATTGACGAGTAAGTGATTTGTTAGTTGCTGTAGTGTAAAGATTGTTTAGGAAAAAGGAGTATTCCTAGTAACAGTGGCTCAATAATGCCAAACTGAAATCAGGCCTAACAAGCCTGTTTTCTGTTAGTAAAGCCATTATTAATCTACTGTTATATTTTCTGATTTCTTCTTCTCAAACATTTAATCTCAATATGTAGCTTTGTTACAAGTTTATTTTAACCTCATATGGACTTTCTTCTTTCTGAGGGTCTTGTGGTTTTCAGAAGGCCACATAGTCAATCACCTTACTGCCACCAGTTTGTACACAGATTAATATCTCCCAAAAAAAGCAAACCACAAAATGAAATATCTATTTCTATAAGAAGATTGATACCTCATGGGACTCAAATGATGCCTGTGGCCAAGGCTGGACCTTGAACAAAATTACTTTTGGATCATGCAAAAGGCATACATGTGGCATGGGCTGTGCAGGTGTGGGAGATGGTCCTGTTGCTGGGAGACCACAGCAGTTACTCCGAGAGGAGAGGAGAGGAGAGATAGCTGCGATAAATCTGAGATCAGGATGTATCCCAGATAGACACCGTGTAAAACTACACAGTGGAGCTCAGCAGGCATCTTTGCAAGTCAGTAAAATGCTGAAGAGTGAGGAATATGAAGGCTAAGGACTTGAGAGAGGCTTTGGTCTTGTGGCATGAGCAGAGCTGCAGCAAGAGAAATTTATGTTCAGTTTCTGCTCCATTTGTGGGCAGCATTACTTGGCTGAAAGTAAGCTCCTAAACTTACATTATGCAGTGTTCTCCAGCTATCAAATGGAGACGGGACAACTTAATGCTGTGAGATTTTCTAAAAATAAATTTATTACTGAAATGTTCAGCTTTCGGAACAGATGTGGCAGCTATAGGATCATGTAAGTACCTTTTATTATAGCAGAGAAAATATAAGAATAAACTATAGAACTTATCAGTTTTAGTTCCCTGCATCTCAAAGCATGAGCAATGAAACTCTCAAATGAACTAATGCCTATTTCATTTGTCTTCTTTTTGAAGTGGAATATAAAATCCCAGTCACAAAATACTCTGAAAGTGTTTTTTTTTTTTCTAATTGATTTAAAACACTCGCTTTCTAAATCTGAAAAGTTGCAAACAACATCCACACTCTGATTTTCTTGAAAGAATTCTGCACCATATGTAAGCTGTTAGGCATCTGTTTTGTCCTTGTGTACATGTCAAATCATACTCCAGTTCAATCTTGATTGTCCTATTGTGGATCAAAGCCACGCTTTGCAAAAACGCACAACACTGAAGCTATGCTCACTTACAGCCTCACTGTTAATGCCACCAAAATAAATTTTATCAACTTCCTTGCTTCAGCAAACAGCTGACATTTATTTTGGCAAAATGAACCACAAAACTCCTGATCTGACGTCAACAGGCTGACAAGGGCTTTGTACCAGATGAAGCTGTTGGTGACTGAAGTGGGTGCTGTGCACCAAGCCACATGTACCACTGCTGCTCTGAACAGCAATAGAAGCTTTTACAGTGTCAGTAATTTTCTGGGGTTTTTAATTCACATAAAAATTTGGAGCTGGGCACTTCTTTTGATTTTGAAGTAAATGGTGTTTTAAAATATCAGTGTCTAACATGCTGCATATTTGGTGTGCTGGACCCAGTGGGGCTTTTTCTTGGAAATTAAGACACTCTGATTAAACCTGATATTGCACTTCTCTGATAAATTAATTTATCAAGAGCTTTCGTAGCTTTCTATAATTGAATAATTAGAAGTGAATTATTCAACTTCTTCTTTCCTTAATGAAATTATTAATATAAAAAAATTTGTGATTTTTGCCTTTGTGATTTTTGTGGACTACTTTTCTTCCATGAAAGCAGTACAATATTTCTATACTGCTAGACCACCAAGCAAGCTTTTATTTCAGAAGAGGTCATTTTATTGTCTCCAGTCCTTCAGGTAACAAAAACTTAAAGGATTTTCGTAGTAATGGAGAGTATATGCTTCTGCCTGAAAACCACGTTCTAAGACTTTAAAAAACATCTTTAAACAAATTTGTAATTTTTATTAATTATTGAATTCTTATACAGGTAAAAGGAATTCTAGAAGAAAAAAAAAAAAAGAGGGAGATTATTTTAACTGGAAGGTCAATTTCTAAGTATGCTTGAAAGAACATCTCAAAGTTATTCAGTTTCCTGTATCTGACTTAAGGTCCAACTTAGCTATGATTCCATTGGAGCTTTGTTTGCACTTCTTGTTGATCACCAAGTCTTGATGTACTTGTTTGACTTCAATTTCCTCTGTCAGCATTGCAGTTACACTGCACAACGAGCTCTTCATGAGGTTGCACAACATAATTTCCATGTCATGGGACCCAGCACTCTCTAATGTTTTGTTGCTCTTACTGTTTCATCCAATGCAGCTAGACAGCATTTCCCACAAAGTTACTCAGACGTCATCATAAATTTCTTAATCACGATTTCTTTCATCTGTATAATGGACCTTGTTCTAGCTCTTTTTTGGCAATATTGAACTATCAGGAATATATATTGCCCACCAGGAATCTACCTAAATAATGTTGCAACCAACATCCCCACAGGATATTTGTATGCTGTCAATAAGAAACAGGAGTAATAGCTCCACAGTGCAAGTTCTGCAGATTAAATGATGTATACATTTGTGTCAAGATCTTCCTCTTTTCTGAAAACTTAGGAAATCCTCAACAGTCTTTTTAAAAAGTATTAACCGTCATAAGCAAGTGTGGCAAAACTCAGATTAGTTTAAGGTGTTTTTCTGGTCTGGGCATCTATATCTATAAGAAAGTTTCATCTGTGCATTTGGACAAAAGTAATCTCCAGCTTAAAAGCGTAGAACAATAAAAAAAAAAAGTGTGGCCACCGCTAGCCTTAGGATGCTGAAAATCTTAAAACAAGACTAAGCCACAGGGTCACAGAGGTATTTCTCTATAAGTATTGGCAGTAACTAGGAGCTGTTTTATGGTTTTGTAGCAAGGAATACAGATAAAACATCCCGAAACAGACAGACTTGTTTCAAGAATGATAGTTGTCTACTTTTTAATGATTAATATAATTTAATTTTAGTGCTTTTTAAAATAGTCATTTGCGACTTCTCTCTTGGTAGAAATAGAAAACAGAAAATGCTTGTGGCAAATATAAACATTTAACTGCCCTCTAAGCTGCATTGCATGGGACCCTGAATCACATATGATTTCATGTCTTGGCTCATTCTCAATTTCAGAGCCCCTGAGGGGTGAAGTATTGCAGTTCATAAGGCAACTGTGGGGCTTTTTACTGAGCATTGCTGTCCTGTCTAGATCCAGAATGTTTGGTTTAATGATTCTGCCTCCCACTTTTTGTAAAATTCTCATATTAGTTTTTACTTATTATTTTTGACAGTATTCAAGCAAAAATTACCTCAGTTTTTCGGAGAACGAAGCAAATACTCAAGCACACCATATGTGTGCTTGGACACCAATTAATGACATAGTTGTATAATGGCATAGCTGCATAAACAGTGCAGAGGGAGGAGGTCAGTCTGAGAACAAAAAAATTATCTAAAGACTATGATCTTGTTTATGAACAGATTGATTCATGTAAATTCACTCAAAGTTGAGAATTGTTTAACGATTCGGTTATGCAAACAAATCTGCTATACACATTGTTTGCAAGATATCAGTGTAAGTACTGAATTTTCATCCTACATGGCTGGCTACATAAAGCACGTGGCACGGCTTTGATCCTTGGTTAGAAGATTTAGGCTGCAGAAAGCAGTTTTACTTGAATATCAAGAGACTTTTCATGATTTCACTGCAAAGTAAAGTTTTATATGTAAAAAAAAGCACTGCAACAAGCTCTAAATATTAATTCATATTAAGGAACAATACTAATATTAAACATAGATTTCCTGCTTTAAGATTGCATTTTAAATGTAATTAAAATGCAGTTCTATGGGATACTAACAATATTTTTTTTTTTAATTTAATGAAGATTCCATATATTTACCATCAGTGTAGTATTGACCCGCCTCAATGAAGAGATTTTACCTGTTCTCAGAATTTGCAGTGTAACATACTTCATGACTGCTTTTGGTCCTGTCATTGTTTGGGTCTCATTGTTTTATATGGTTGCAACAAGTCATGACAAGATTCACAGCTACATAAAATCTTGACCTGTTGAACAATGTCAAAATAAGCATAAGTTACAATAAGGACAATATTTATAGGTCTAGGACAGCTATTGAATGATACAATTTAAGCCTCAATTGCTCATTCAGGTGAGAAGAAGTGAACACAGATAGTTCAACTATTGTCTAAATCTATATAAAATACTTATGACACTGCTTGAGTAGCTGCTTAGCATTTGCTGCTGAAATCAAGACCATTTATAGCAGTGTCAAACCAAAGGATTTACTCCATCTGAAGCAGCTGAAGTAGGTGCCCAGAATTCCTTCTATGTTCATAGCTATTCCCTTTCCCACTGGCAAAATAACCCAGTTGGTTCATGGAAAATGTCATGCAAGTAGGAGTGTACAAATGCACTGAAAGGTGAAGGGCATCACAGACTAAATTATTATAAATACCTGCTGCTGTGTCTTACAGATACACTGTGCTCTGCCAGACTGACTGGCAATGCTTTTACTTTGTAGTGGCTGTATTTAATTTTATGTAAGAAAAGACAGCAGCAACAGATATTCACACAGGGAATGACTGGGCAGATAGTGAAGGCTATAGAGCATTAGCAATGCTAAGAAATCTCAAACAGTCCTTAGAGGAATAGGAGTTTCATAACAGAGTCTGAATGTCTCTCAAATACCATGCTGGCGTTTGTCACCAATGAATTTCCCACGCTGTGGGAGTTTTAAAGAATGACTTATTAGCTTATTGGCCTACTCAACCCATGCATGCAAATCCAAAGAGACAGATTCACTACATTTTTGCATATCCTTAATATTCCAAAGCCTTTGGATTCAAGTATTGCTCACATGTTGGTGAGCATACAAATGCAAGAGTGTGGGGAAGGACTGGGAGCACAATCAAAACAGAAATTACAAGACAGGTCATTGTAGTCCAGTGTGTTATGAGGCAGCACAGAATAAATAAGTCATTCAGAGCAAAGTGTCTCATTCTGGAAATTAAGACATTTTAAAGGATCAAGTATGATTTTATAGTTGTGAGTTACTTGACTGAGATTTTCATTCTGTAATTTTTAAGCAGTGTCAGAAAGAGCAGCTAAAGCTGCTTGCTTTGCCACATTTAATCTTGAATTGTCAAGTAATTTCAGTGTTGGAAAGTTCTTCAAATATTTCTTTTTCCTTTGTGAAAAATACCATTCCCTGTTCACGGTGGATTATCCTGGCCTAGTGACCTGTCCTCTGGAATATCATCCCAGGATGTCTGCGTGGACAGCCTTCAGGTCCCAGCAGCACTGCAGCCACACAGAGCTGCCACCAAGTTCACGGACTGCCAGTTATTGGAGATTATTGATTTCAGGGAACAGTTCAGAGCTGTCAGTCAGCTGTAACCAGGCTGGTCTCTGTCCAGCCCACTCAGCCTTTCCTCCCTCAGAGCAGTTCTTTAGGCTTCTGGCTAAAAATGCCTACACATGGGAGACAGGACCCTTGGTCAATAGTGATTATTAAAGCTTTCTCAGGACAGCTGAATGAAGCCTAGGTTTTTTGATCTGGATTGTAATGAATGTTTCTATCAAAATGCACTTTTCATTGAAGATGGCTTTTTTTTTCTGGGATCTATTTTCTAATAATACTTTTAATGTACTTAATGAAAATGTAAACCCATTTTATCATATAGATGAATATGTAGTAATTTTTTCATTGTTTCCCATTTTTTTCCCTTTGTCCCATCCTTTCCAAGTTTTTCCAGATTAGACACATGATGAGAAAGGCAAGAGTAAAAACTAAAAATTTACAGACATGTACTTCTTAGATAAAGAACTTCAAAATTCTTTCAGTGATCTGAATGAAAGAAAAAAGAGGTTTTGTATAGCATAGTGTCTACACTTCCACATAAATTATTTTACATTTGAAATAATTTTTTCATCTGTTTGGAGAAGCCATGAAACTTTGGAAAAGAACTGTCACAAATACTTGAAAATTACATCCCTGATGAAATTATTGTCTTCAATGCAGCCAAGAATTCGTCATCTCTGTGTAGGTCTGTTACACAAAAATAAGAGTACTCATAGGGGAATTCAGGTGGATTTATTCTTTTTTTCAGGCAAGTTTGTTGCTGCTTAGGTGTCAAGTATTGCCAGGGTTCTGCAAACTTGCATATGAGTGCAGGAAGCACACACTGAAGGGCTTCCAGGGCAGAGCAGGAGCATCAGGGAAAGATGAACAGGTCACAGACAGCTTGAAAGATGAAAGAAAGATAGCAGCATATGTATGGCTCTCCTGGATAATTCCAAACAGATAAAGAACAAAGCAAAATATAAATCAGTGACAATCGGGAACACAGGTTTCACTGTCTACTCCTAGATTCTCAAGGACTGACATGTCTCAGTAACAGTGTTGCCAGTGCACAGAAGCACGCTGCTGGTTGGTGATGCTGCTCTGCTACTGATGCCAGCACCATTTTTCTTCATTTGAGGTACTGAGGGTTAATACTAGGCAAGATTTTTCAACCTATTTAACCATGTGTTGTGAAGTTGGTTGACCTTTGACTGTTAAGTGCTGACAGGGTCCTGTGAACCCTAGAAATGATAGCAAGATCTACTGGTGAGGTGCAAGCAGATAAAGAACAAAGTAGCACATAAATCAGAAAGAAGCCAATTAGGGCACTCCTATTCCAAAAATTTGCAAGGGGGAGAGGAAAAGACATGAGGTGTGTTTATTATGCACATTGGAAATCTGTCACAGTCATAAATTTGAAATAAATTGCTACAGGAACTGGGCAACTTGTCAGTAAACACTCCAGAACTGGGGACTGGAGTCCCCATGTACGGCAAAACCGTACATCAGAGTTAATGTTTTGGAAGGGTAAATACGTCCAACAAAACCTGTTCTTGCCACATTTGCATTGTATTTTGGTATTCCATTTCTTGTGCAAGAAAGTTTCTGCTGTTTTTTTTTGCAAGATATGATACTGGGGAAAATTCAGAATAAATAGCACAGAAAAAAGGGGAGAAATCTTGATCTGATTTATCTGTTTTCCAGTCTGAACAGGAGTTCTATAGTAGTAATGAGGATTAGGAAATCCTGGGAGACAGCCTTGAGCCTGAGAAATGGCTGCGTGCTGCTTGAGCTGCTACAGAAATTTGCATGCAAAATTAATGCTTAAGGAAAATGTGCTTCAGTTTCAGGCATCTGGGCACATTGTAGTTTCATTAATTTAAACCAACAGTAATCAGCTGCTATTAAATAGCTGTTTCTTGATCCCCCACACTAGAGATAAAATGATTACATAAAAAAATGTTATTTCTCTCATTTTATAGATGGCAAAACCAAATATGGGAATGCTTTGATGCATTGATAAGAGTCACCAAGAGTATAACCCAAGGGCACCAATAAAAATACCAACAGACTGCTAAAAGTCAGTGTAAGCCTGAAAAGTGGGCAAGAAGAAAAATGCTGCAAACTGGCCTGTTCTTAGTGTAGGGAAGATTTTCATTTCTTCTAAAACTCTGACAGGGTCACAATGACTGACTCAGGATCTGAAGACACAATTTTCAAAGCATCTGAGTGACATCTAGGAGCATATTACCATCAACGCTCAATGAAACACAGTTGTTCTATTACCTTGTTCCTGTAGAAAACACTGTTTTCTCTCAAGGCTGTTCTAGCCCTTGGTACATAGCCCTGCCCATATTCTAACTTGTTGGGTCATTGACCTGATTGATGTCCAGGAAAGAAAAATGCAAAAATTTTTAGGCAACTCAGGGTCACTGTTTCCAAAGCAAAATGGTTTGTTCTTTCCTGATGCTGTTTTTTGTTTTGGACTTTTCCTGGAATAAATAATTGGGGCTTGTGAATACAGCTATTTGGTGTACTGGTTCTAAGAACTCCCTATATAAAATATACAATTCGTGTGAACAAAAGATGAATGTATTTTTCTTGACAAAACAAATTTAAAGTTAATGGGGGCATTTTCTGATTGTGCAGTCACACAGGTTTTCCACTTATTTCGGGAAGCTGAATGATGTGTTTTTTTCAAATTTTCTTTTTCTTAACTTTTCTTCATACATTTTCCAACTGTGCTTTAGCTGACATATCTCCGAAAGGTGTGGTCTCCACATGGATTACTTAATCATTCGCCAGACTTTGAAAGTAGAGGTTCCAGCCCCATAACATCAAAAACTGTGTATAATTAATACAAGCAATAATTTTTGTGAATATATTCTGTGCATTTTGGTGATTTTTTTATTACTAGTTTAAGAGTGGGAAAATATATAGGGGATATGTATATTTTTCCATACTTGGTTTTGGTATTGGATGTGTTTTTGTTCTGCAGACTAAGATGAGAAACCTGAGAGAAGTTGAGTTGGTTCATTGATCAAAATATTCATTTCTGAGAAGCCCCTGATATCATAAACTTGTACATAGGGGAAGAGAATGTAAATGAGACAATCAGTATCTGGTGTCTCATTCTGTGTATAAAGATTATTATTAACACAGGAAAAATGTTAGGACATGCAAGATACAGAGGTAATACTAAGAATCTGATTATTTTCCTGTTTTCCAGTCTTAGAATTTTTCTGGACCTGTTGAATTATGGTATGTTGTATTTCCCACCACCTGTCAACAATTATTGAATGTGCCACCCAAATGTTGATTCATCAATGTTTTCAGTGATACTGCTGCTGCAAGAGATAGAAGGAGGGTTGTTAATGCCCTTGGAAATAAAAGCAGACTAGTTGAATGAAACTTTTTTGTTTTAATTATACTCCAAGTCTTCCTTTCCTTCACTGAAAAAAATTAACCTGCTTCTGGCTGAAGTTGCAAACATAAGCATGAAATCCAAACTTCTAGTTGAAAATTATCAATGAAACATTATGTAACCTTAAGTTTCAATTTTCTTGATTAAGCTATTTTTGATATTGATTCCTTTTTAGAGGGAAATGTTATGTGATGGGAAGCTAATAATACATTTGCTGTGTTATTTTCTATTGTAACACTTACTAGGAGCTCCACTGATGGGCTGGAAGGCGCTGGTTACTAGCTCAGTGCTCGACACTGAATATGGCAAGAAACAACTTGTGGTAAGGACGGATGACAGGAGACAGAGTAAGTTCAAAGATTATGGAATGCAGCCAGAAGAAATCAGCTGTGCCCTATAAAGTCAGAAAGCTACGTGTGAATGTGAGTATTCCTCTCTGATAGACAGTTTTTTAAAGCCTCTCAGGGACCAAACATGTCTCACCAAACATGGTGTTTTCCATGCACTGGTATGGTTTCTAGTCTCCCCTTTGTCATGAGTGACAAAGACATGCCTTGCACAGCTCACAACAGGGATCAGTATCCCAGGTGAGGTTCTGGGACATATGGGTGCTGTCTTATTTATACACAAACCACAAACATATCACCGCACAGGATGCCACCCTTGTTACTCAAGCTTACTCCTCCATACGAGTAGTGACTCCTCTACAACACTTTGAGCAAGGACAATAACATGTGCCTCTTTCCATTTCCTTACACTACCATATCTACTCTTCTTTTTCTGATAATTTTCAGGGTCAACAGTGTTTTTTGTGCACAGCTCGAAATGTCAGTTTGTCACTGAAGCTGCTCCATTGTCTGTGGGGTGTTGCTCAGGCTGTGTCCAAATGCTTTGGATTTGGCTTTGAAGGGAAGAATCCTGTCTGGCTCCTTCTGGTCAACAACAGCACTGCCAGCCAACAGCTGACTCAGTACCTCCACTTCCAGGCTGTGAAGATGAGTCATTTACCCTGATCCCAAAACCACTTTTTAATAGTTTAGGTCTTGAGTACAGATCTTATCAAAACCATGACTCTCCTCGACTTTCCTACTCTTAAAAACACCATTCTTCTCTCAGAAACAAAAATTCAATGGATATTGTTTTAACTTTTACCCACAGAATGGCAGTTTTTTTCACTAACAAAGAATGATTTCCAATTTTAGGCTAATAGGATTCCCATTGGGCGATCTGATAATATTTACAAAAATCCTTAACTCAAATATGCTATTGTTTGGAGGTAAGTGAAATAGCTTTAGACTAAGGGAAAAAAAGGTATGCATGATGATAAAAAAATCTATTTTTCACATGAACTTGATTCAGGCCACACAGATAAAGTTTAATATTTTCATTCCTTACTCATGCAAAGTAGAGCAGGTAAAAAAATTCCTTGGAAATACATGCATTAAAGTTGGAACCTTAGCTACTCTGTGTATAATGAAACTAGTTCTCCCCATTCAGAACACACCCCAGTACAGTCCTTGAGGTCTTAGTGGGGTGTGTGGTGTGAGCCCTATGTGTTGGCAGGTAAATGAATGCAGATCTGTTCTAGTTCACCTCAGTTGTGAAACATTTAGTGAAGAACAAACTGGCACACGTCTGGATTAAAAAAAGACCCCAAAACTCTAAAGGGATTTTTCTGGTTTACCAAGATACTTTAAACTTCTTGAGAGGTAAGAAGAGATATGCAATTCTGCGGCTGAGATGAATGTTATTGTGCTTTCATTCTAGTGTAATCAGGTAGATTACTTTTATAGTAATAGTCTGTTCTTAAAATATATAAATGGAAAAAAACTATAATCTGTTTGAATTGATCTTCAATAATAAAGGCAAACCCAATAAGTTTCAGGTTTAAAGGAGCTTGAAATTTGGCATATTTTCATTGCTATAGTCATGTATGCTATTATATTAATGTTAAAGAACGTTGTTTAAAAATGTATTCCATTACTTTGAGACCGTGACTGAGTTNGAGAGGGGACAGAAAAGTCCATACATAAAATTATACATATATATATATATATATATATATATATACACACATTTATGCAGGACATTATGATTACTTCCCTTGGCACAGAGATACCACAGTAAATCAAAACCCTTGTTTAAAGAATAGCAATGATATGTTTTAATTCTACTTCACTGTGTGAGTCTCTAGGAAGGTGCTAGAGGATGATGGAGAGAATACGTCTTCTTTTATTTTCCTAAAATTTCTCTTAATTCTAACTGTTCCTTTGGATCATCCTTATAATTTATTTAATATAATTTGTACAGCAGCAATCATATAATAGAATTATAGAATGGTTTTGGTTAGAAGGGAACAAAGATCATTTAGTTCCAACTCTCCCACCACAGGCAGGCATGCCACCCAGTTNTACTTTTATAGTAATAGTCTGTTCTTAAAATATATAAATGGAAAAAAACTATAATCTGTTTGAATTGATCTTCAATAATAAAGGCAAACCCAATAAGTTTCAGGTTTAAAGGAGCTTGAAATTTGGCATATTTTCATTGCTATAGTCATGTATGCTATTATATTAATGTTAAAGAACGTTGTTTAAAAATGTATTCCATTACTTTGAGACCGTGACTGAGTTACTGAGCATTCAGACACAACCACAGGATGTTGGCATGTGTATCCTACACAGAAATGGGAGGGGACAGAAAAGTCCATTCATAAAATTATACATATATATATATATATATATATATATATACACACATTTATGCAGGACATTATGATTACTTCCCTTGGCACAGAGATACCACAGTAAATCAAAACCCTTGTTTAAAGAATAGCAATGATATGTTTTAATTCTACTTCACTGTGTGAGTCTCTAGGAAGGTGCTAGAGGATGATGGAGAGAATACGTCTTCTTTTATTTTCCTAAAATTTCTCTTAATTCTAACTGTTCCTTTGGATCATCCTTATAATTTATTTAATATAATTTGTACAGCAGCAATCATATAATAGAATTATAGAATGGTTTTGGTTAGAAGGGAACAAAGATCATTTAGTTCCAACTCTCCCACCACAGGCAGGCATGCCACCCAGTTCACCAGGTTGCTCAGGGCCCCATCTAACCATGAACACTTCCAGAGGTGGGACATCCATCACTTCTCTGGGCAGCCTGTACCAGTGCCTCACCACCCTCTGAGTAAAGAATTTCCTCCTAATATGTCTTTACATTCTCAAGCTTTTCCAGTTCTCCCAAGATATCACCCTTCCTCCTGCTGTGTCAGCTGCACCTCTCAACTTAGTGCCACTGCAATTACTGGACCCCTCCCTTGAGAGATAAAATAATGTGAGGAATGTCTGCAGAATTATAAAGATGTTTGAGCTTTAATTTTCCATTAAAATGAAGTTCATGGTTATCAAATGCAGTTTTCTGTCCAGTGCTCCAGACATGCATTATTGGACTTTTCATTTACCACCAAGGATCAATACCTGAAAAACTATGCTTTTCATGGTTTTAGTTTTATATTGTGAAAGACATGCTGTAGGGTCTAGGACATCTCACACTTAGTCAAAACGTCTTACAGTTTTCTTCTTCATTAAGTGGAGAACAATCACGAATACACAGAATTCAAGATGATGAAAAATGTTAAAGTAACATAGAAAACTAAAAACAGTAGAAAAAATTACCAAACATATTATGTTTTGATAATGAGTTGTGCCAAGCTCCATCGCAGAGAGAACTGTGTCTATGGCTACATTAGTCTGAGTTGTGTTGCAAGAGAGGTATAGGATGAGAAAAGATTCCTGGAAGGGTGGGATACAGCTCTTCTCACAGCTCAGTGCTTACACCCCTGTTGCTCATACTGCCCATGTTTCATGCTCAGAGTACAAAGAGGCTGGGCTCCCATCTGGGCTGTGAAAGCTCTCAGAACTTCCTCCTCCCCCCATGTTTATTTTCTTCTGTCATGGTATATTCCCTGGTATACAATACCTTGGGCTGACCTGGCAGTGAGAGATGGTGCCTTGCATTGGGTGGGTCAATAAAAACAAGTTTGACAAAGGAAGCACAGAGCACTCTCAGTATGGACAAAGCATTGCTGGCAGTCTCAACCATGGTGGTAAAGTCAGCAAAGTGACAGATTTAGACAACAGGGGTAGGCTTTCATCAGTTAACTCTGATCAAGTGTCTGAAGGTCCCAGATAACCTCCTTGACACCTGAGCAACAGAACAATATGTAAACAAAGCTTTCATCATGCTGTGAAATTTGAATAAGCAATAATAATTATATCTTAATTCCAAATATATAATAATATTATATTCTAAATATGTTAGTGTGCACAACCCACCAAAATATTTCCTAAAGATGCCTTTGGACATAACCAAGAGCCTTTCTGTCTGTGTCAAGATGTCCTACATTCGCAACAAGACTTCCTTGTATTGCTTTGTTAGGAAAAATAGCCTGTAGATATAGGAGAGAATAAGTCCTCAAGAAAATGGACACTTGCAGTGCTGGTGCTTGTTTCTAACAAAAGAAAAATATTTTATAGCTGAATTCCCAAATATGTTTCTGACACCTCTTCAATGAGCTTAAGCTTCAACGACATCTCAATTTGGACCCATCTGCAGCCTTCCCTGTTCCCTGGGTTACTTGCTGCTCTTTGGCAGTGTCAATAACTTTTCAGTTTCTCCTGCTGTTGTCTTCCAAACCTGCTAAAAGCTCCCTTAAAAATGGTTTTAAAGGGGGAATAATAAAAAATGTCCTATAAAATCCAAGGAGGGGACAACATCTAATTGTTTTTGTTTGCAGCATATCTGACTCTCAGAGGTTTTCAGTCAAACTAGAAAGTTGAAAACAGGTTTCAGACTGAGATAGTAATGGCAAAAAGAAAACAGACAATCCTCTCCCTTTGCAATGCCTGTAGAGAAATCGCCTACACCAACAACACTGTTCCAAGTTCCAAGCCTTACATTTATTTAAACTTGAATTGTAGAATTATTTGTAGCTTGTAGAATTATTTGTAGCTCTGCAAGGTCATCCACTGATATCTATCTGATGCTTTTCACAACAACCAAACTAGCAGCAATCTTTGGGTGATAGCTGAAAGGCAGGGAACGATACCATAAAAGTAACATTCTCTTTGGATCCCATTCTCAAATGTTTTGTTGCAAAACCTGAGGTTTGTGTTCTAGGCTTAAACTTACTTTATATCACACAGAATAAGTACAGAAGATAGTATCTTCATAAGGAACCTTAGGGTTCTAAGCCATTTAGCTAAGACTGAATATGACAAATATAGGAACCGGCATAGGAAAGGCAGCTTTCATCAGCTAACACACAAAATACCCGTAGTATTACACATGACTGCAGAGTCACACAGAGTCACAGAAGGGAGTGGCTTATGATTGGTACTAATACCTGTGGCCTGCTAGAGAAACTTCTTTTGTTGAGTAATAAAACTCTTTTTCACTGCAGTGAGGAAATAAAATCCATGGCCAATCAGCTGTGCCACCACACATAAAGGAAGGTGGTGAAAGGTTGAAGTTTATTATATGTGGAATGCCATTGGGACATACACTTTGTCCCCCTGGTTCATTTTGACAGCATTCTCAAGAAAGCATTTCAGAGTTTATTTTATATGTTATACATCTTTACTCCTCTCAGATCACACACTCTGAAAGTTCTCCCTCTTCTCTTATCAGGTAGAGGATATTTGTCTTACCCCAGCCCTTTGGCCTAATGAAGACTCTTTTCTTTCCAGCAGGAAGTTTAAGAAATGAATTCATATGAGGAATTTCAAGAACATCTCTCAAAAAGATGAAACCCACTCAGGACGCACTATAGGAAATAATTCATCATTCTACCTCTTGTATACAATCAATAACACTAAAAGACTGTCTTGTCATCTTATCAGGCTACATAGGTTTTAGCAGTTCCTTTATTAAGCCTGGAAAAGAAAGCAAGGAGAGGTGAATTCTTTGAACATCCAAACACAGTGTCACACTGAGTGTGATCCTGACACTGCCCAGGGAACCTGCTATCCTTTGTTTACAGATGGATCTGTGATAACCCGACAGCTCAGATGGAAGGTCACTCCAGAGGACAAGCAGGGAGTTCTTTTCCATCATCCCTGAATCCTGGAAATGGTTGGGTTGACCACCCTGAGTATCCAGGCTCTCTGTTAAATTCCACTTTTCCTGCTGACAGAAGTATGTGGAATGTGATCGCGAGATATTTGGGCAATTTGTCTTCTCTCACAAGTAGGAGGGAGAGGGAAGGGTGGGCAAACCTCTGTGAGCTATCTGGAGGGAATTTTATTTCAATAGATAGAATAATACAGCCATGAAATTTTACAGCTTTTTGACTGTTGAGATAGCAATTATGCAAGGCTGTTTTGGATATTCATGTGCATCCATGCTAGCAGGGGTACACAATCATTAACACCACATGGGATATCAGAACTGCAGTAGAGGCAGTAAATGTTATCCCACAGACTGACCCGAGTATGTCCAGGCCAACATTTCACCCTCAGCTGCTGAGCCCATGGGTGTCATCACAAACCTCAAAGGGTTTGCTCTTTCCTATTCACAAAAGCACAGCTTGAGCAGTAGGCTAGAAATGCACTACAGCTCCTCCAGCTGTGGTAAACCCTTACAGTCCTGCTCAGAAAGGTCATCAGAGAAGTATTCACTTCTGGTAGACCAAGAGCTCATCTTGGTTATCCTGATTCTTTCTTCAGATGACATTGATATAAACTGTTGCCTCAGAGGAAGGTATAAAAACTTCTTCAACAGCAGTCATTGAATAAAGGTGCCAACAAACTTTTCTCTTTTTTTCCCAATACTTAAAATATGGATTTTAGTTTCTTGTATAATCTTGAGGGCTTTCAGCCTTGACAGAATCCTAATAATCCTTAGCTATTATTGATTTTTCTGAATAATTTAACCCTTCCTTCAGCCTGAATTTCAAATATATTTTAGATCTATAAGCTGTCCAGACTTTTGACATGTTGCATAAATGAATAACTGCCTTTCATTATTTCTAAATTGCTGTCTAACCAAAGTTTAAAATAAAACGTAGTCAATTTGTTTCAAGTCTTCTACTAATTAACTTTAGATTCATTTATACTTTGGTATTTATCTGCAAATGGTTTTTATGAATGTTTTTGGTACACATCTAAAGCATATCATCTATGATTACATTGCCTTGTCCAACTACCAACAAACTGACACTTGACATAATTTTGTCAAGTAACCAATGGTTTAAGGTTGATTTTTTTCTTTATCATATTTATTCTGTCCTAGAGGCAATTTTCCCCTCAAGGTGATTCTTTCTTTCTTTCTGTAGCCAGAGAAGTAATTGCTAAAATAATTAATTTAGCAAAGGAAAGAATTATACTTTGAAAATTAATGTGGATAATAAAAGCCACAATTTAATGCATAAGGGCAGGTTTGTTAATGGCAGCACATAGGTTTCATTACTGTCATGTGACTGTCAATATTTTTATGCATGTCTTAGTTCACAGAGAAATGTTGATGAAGAACAAGTGTCTTACTCAAGTTGTAGGTAAACCCTAGATTGGGATACTACATGTTTGTGAGAAGGAGAGAATTCAGCTAAGTGCTGTGTATTTTTTTGGTTACAGTCATATAGTTAATTTTGTGTATGATATAAGGAAATGGCAACAGATTTATTAATTATTCATGTTGAGGTGATTTTAAATTAAAGAAACAACAATATATCTCAAACTTTTCTCCTCAAGCAAATTAGAAACAAAACTCAAGAAATAAGATTTACTTTATTACATTTAGTGCTAAGGGATTTATTTTTATAGAAAAGTTTCAAGTTTATTTTTAGAAAGCACACAAGTTTAGAGACTATATTAATATCTTTGATTAAAAAAAGGAAAACCTGAGTTGCAGGTGAGGAACTGGGCATTTCACCTCTGCAGTGGCCTGTGTCTTTTTTATTTTCAGACAATTTTTCCTGTGCTGCTATATAGCAACATCCAATGGCAGATCCAGTATGAATGACCAAACACATATAATGAGGATAAAATCACATGAAAGCAATACACCTCAATATGCATGTCCTTGGCAAACACTCTACTTGGCATTGTGTAAGAGTCTGTGCTTATTTGGTTGTTACATAAGTGATTTACTTGCCATGCTTTTCATTTTAGACAACTTGCTGTAGTTATGCAAAAAAATTATCATTATAGGATAATTTAAGAGAAAAAAATTGTAAAAGCTACATTACTGTGTATAAATGATACATGACATGAAACAGTGAAAAGTTAAATGTGCTTACTCTAATTTAAAACTTTAGAAATATTATTTGAAATATTAAAAATAAAGAAAAATTTGTCAGCAAGGGTGAGATTAATCTTCCTTAATTTTTGGCATGTGAAGGAAAATCCAGATTATTGAAATGTATTCTGCACATGGATTAGAGAGAAATTCACTTGTGAAGGGCAATTTAGGCCTTTAGCTGTCTTTTAGACAGCTCTCTTGGAATAGGGTGAAACTTCCACAGGAGGCATCTGTCTTTCTCCACTGAAAACTTCTAAATGACCTCTTAAACCCAATGTCTATCTGTTAAATGGCAAAGATAAATGAGATGAACATTGCTGCCAGTCTCTAAACCAGAGCATGGTGGTCTCCAGCAAGCTCAAGGACAGTACAGCTGTGCACCTTTCCGCAGAATTTCCAACTCAGACAGATGATACTCAGCTACACATCCCACTGAGAGACACCTAAGAGGCTACTGTCAACAGTCTTGGAAACTCCCATTTTTATTCCAAGATATTCACTTTAAAGGTGATGAAGGGGGGGATAGGGAAGGAAATAATGTTTTGTATGTCACATGCCTGTTTATCTAGTTCACTTACTATCTACATTTCTCACTATTTCATTATCTCTCAGTGTTAGGGCATAATAGGTTTTACCATAAATTTCAAAATGAACAAAAATCACTCAATGGGCATAACTCTAGGACAGAAATGTAAGTTCAAAATACTCAGGGAATAGACTGTGGTTAAGAAGATGTCCTGTTGTCCTGGTCAATGCCACTGCACTGACCTTCACTTCTGCAGCCTATCTGGAGCTCTTCCATTGAGCCACCCTTTGACAGAGCCATGTGAAGTGCCTCTGCTGATGATCAAGGTCTCTGTACAAAACACTGGTAAATATACATTATCCATCATTTTAGTAACTTCCCATTCAACTCCAGTAACCACTGTTTACCTACCAAGATGTATGTGGCACAGACAGCACGCTGAGAGGTGATTTCCTCAGACTCTTGCTGTTCACCCATCCTTATCTCTACCTCTCCATAACATGTGAATTGATTGTAAAATAAATTTATATCTGTGCACCTAATCCTGAACCTAATGCTAAAGTATCCTGGCTAAGTGTAATCCATTTCTCTCCAAAGGTTCTTCAAAACTTTAGTTGAGAGTTTAATTTAAGTAGCATTTCCCCGTGCATGAAGAAGGTTCATTAAATTCAGCATAAAAAAAAGAGCAGGCAGCTAGAATGGAGTGCCAGATGTAAAAAAGATAACTGAGCATAACACATACAGACATTTTATCTGATTATTGTTTGGATTTTGTCTGACAAACATTTAATGCCTTAAGTTTCTAATTACTGATCCAGCCATAAGAAAGCATTTATTGCAAGAAACCTTGAGAAACTACAGAAAGCTTTTCATGCACTAGATTTGATAGTGTTTCCTCTGATAAAATGTCATTGGTTTAACCCGTCTTTCTTCTATTTAATCACTTTCAGAGGCTCATTAGACCAAAAGGAAATAAGCTTTAAAACTCAAACCACATGCCACATATAAAGAACAAAACAACAACAACAAGAAAAATTACAGACTGTGTCATTAGCTTCAACATTGTATTCTATCTCAGTAATAAAAGAGTTAAAAAGGTGTTCGAAATACCCTTTTCAAAGGGGAAAATGCCTATGATTTCAAGGTTATGGTTCCTATTAACCCACAAATAATGGGAGTTTTCAAGGACAGTGCACAAGTGAATTCTTGCCTTACAAGGACTTCCACTTCACTAATAATGAGTTTCTGCTACTTGTAATCTTTTGAAATTAATATAAATCCTACAGTGACTTTCCACAATAAACAAAGTATGTATCATTCATTCTATATAGGTAAATAGGTGGGTAGACATAAAACAGGCATAAAACTAATTTTAAAAGTTTAGAGAGCTGAGCAAGTCTTAGATTATGGGGACATGGAAGACCCACCAATATGATGCATGAATAAACTTTCTTCTTACAGGAATATACAGACAAGTCATAGAACACCACACCTTAAACCATACACCCAGGCAAAATTGTACAAAACTCAGGAGAATATTTAAATGAGTGCCCAGATTTGAGGCATACCTAAGCCATGGAATTTTACAGTGGTCTTCACTGGCTTGCAGTTCCTTTAATGAATTTGCTCTTGGTTCTCTTTTATTTTTCACATCTATTTTTATGGAACTGCAATGAACAACCATTAGGTATCTTGAGGCTACGCAATTACTAGAAAAAAATCCTGAATGCTTACCTGACTGCCAGAGAGCTGATATCAGAGATGGTGTATTCAGGCACCACCAGATGTAGATTCATATTCTATCTGCTCACATACTGAGAGGAAAACATAGCAGCAGAAGACACTGGAATTGTCCCATTTCCAAGTATTTTTCTGATCTTCAGTGTTCTGCTCTCCTTACCCCTCTTTTTCCACTCTTTCACGGAGATTAACCATCCTCTCAAATTTTATACTCACTTGATTTCTAGAGGAAGTGAAATTTTTTTTTTTTAGATCTCCATTAACTATTAGGCAAGACCCCTTTGAATGTGCCTAACTTGTAAAGTTGTTTCTCATCCACAAAGAGATCTAGCAAATCAGAGCCTAAGTGATGTCAAATATCAATGACATATTAATCCTTCTAATTTCTTTTATTTTTTTTTTAATTTAGACACTATGAGGTGTTAGTATTTTAATAGAAATTACTAAATAAAAAAGACTAGCTCTAGATGAGTTCATGCTTCGGCTGGGGGAGAAAAACGAACACACTGATGGTATATTGATTTTTGCTATCAAGACCTAGATTATTGCACTTCCTAAATAATTTTAAGTGTAACAAAAAAAAAATTGTTAACTTATTTGTTCTGGGCAGTTAGAGAAAAAATCAGATGTCTGATAGTTGTCGCAATTATGAAAAGAAGTTAAAGCTATATGTCGAACAATACTTTTGTGTTAAGGTGTAAAAAGAAAATAGTGCCCAGCAGATCATATCCTCAGCCACTATTCCCCACTCCTTGGAAAGAGTTAATATTCTTTTCCAAGTGTCTCTCAGCCAGCTTTCCTGTCACCTACTCACACACTTTGACAGACAAAAGCAAAAGAAGTCAATACAGAAGAAGTTGCAAAGTCAGATTCTCAACTCTATTCTAAACATTTTCTTCTTGCAGAGCTTGTTCAGCCAATGTGTGTTCACTGGATTGTGACTGATGTCTGCATTTTAGAGTTGAGATGTTTCATGAGACATCTTCTGCAGGAGCCTTTAACTGATTTAAGAAGGATAAACTAATCAGGTTTTCGAACACTTTCCTTGTTGGGCAACCTTCTAAACCCTGAAGATTTGACAGTTACAGGAACAGAAAAAAGGCTTTATGAAAAATTTTAAAAAAAGAAATGTTACATAAGGGCAGATAGAACAATGTCAGTCACAGATTCATTATGTGTTTGGGGTTTGTTAACTAGAAAAACTTACAGTTTCTTTCACACGCATGTGTGTATTGGTATATGTGACTACATGTGTAAAGGAGACAAGTATTACATTTTTTCCAACAGGTGCTCATATGGGCACTTTCAGTTGGCAATTTCAACACCATGGCATTTAGCAGCATGATTTGACCCATGAGAAGAATGTTCAGAGTATTTCTCAACAATGGCTTTGCTCTAAAATAATATTAGCTGAAAAAAAAATGCACTCAGCTACTGTTCTACTGTGCTCTACTGAAAATATTCCTTCTTTGGTAAAGCTTCAATAAAGGATTTAACAAAGTGAGAGAGGAGCAAGGATACACCACTGCTTGTTCTCTAGGGTAGGCATCATTTCATGTAAAAGGCAAAATGTCAATAGAAACATGTTACTATGCCACATTGCAGAGGAGATCTAAGAGGTTTAGTGCCCCAGAATGTTTGGTATTCCTTTTAAGCCTGCAACTCAAAAAAAAAAAAAGAAAAATGTTCTAAACCCCTCATGTTTATTTGAATAGATGTTGGCAGGATAATTAAATGCTCCCTTCAAACATCCTGGTGGAAATATTAAACAGTAATTACCTTACTCAAGTCGTTCCTTTTGTGAGAAGGGGAACCACCTGACTGCCAGCTTTCCTTAGCCATGACACAGATGCAAAGGCTCTGCTGTCTTTCTGAGCTGTTCACACACTTTCTTCCCATGAGAAAGTAAGCATTGATTGAAACGCGGCATTTTCTCCCAACTTGCACACACAACTGCTGCTTGTTTCAGAAAGATGTCAACTAATTTGAGCAACCTCTCCAAAGGACTCTCCAAACAGAAATGTCTTTCATGAATTTCCGGGTCAGCAGCCCTTGGTAACCCAGGATGACTATTCCAGTCCTGGAGGCACTGAAATAGTTCCATATAAATAGAAACAGCTTCTGTATCACATTGTTGCCTGAAGCACAGCATTCAACACCTCCTTGCACATTAAAATATCTCTCCATGACACAACTTTACACAAAAGAGTGTCTTTGACCATATGGTCTCTCTTTGATCTGTTGATTTTCTTTACTCTGATCCTGTCATTTACTGAAATATTTATGTCTTCTGGTCTGAAGCTTTAAATGGTCAGCACGAATAATGCATGCAGGAACCTTCTCCTCTTCTACTCTATTTGAATGTCAGCAGATGTTGAAGTACCCTAGTGCTTCATGAAGTACTTCTATTGTGTGGGACTATTTGTAAAAGAAAACCAGCATCAAGTTCTGTACAACCACCTCTTTTCTTTTCCTTTCCTCTTTCCTTTCCCTCTTTTACCATGATAACAAATATTTACGGAATCTCCTTCTTTAATAATACTTTCCCTTAAGTATTCTGGGTTTATTCCAATGTTTTTGGAGGTCAGCATAATTGCTTTCAGTGACTTCTAGGGATATCTGATACACTGTATGTGTTATTTGCTGATCCTTAAGTGTTTAATAACTATACATGGCTGCAGTAGTTAAAAAGGAAAGGCAGACAAAATGGATGGGAAAGAGGTTTTGTCTTTTCGGATTAAGATAACTGTATTTAATCAGCACAACATTTCTGTCGTCTCCTAGTCTCCTCTCCTTTTGCTTTACATCTAACTCACTAGACAGAGGATGACCCAATTTAAATTGAAGGCAGTTTTGCCATTATCTACATTACTAAATTTGATGTTCATTTGTCATCTAAATGTAAGGATTGTAAACAGTTTATAAACCAATATAGAAATTGCTCTTGAAGAATGTTACTAATATGCTTTTGTTTCCTGGATATATTTGGGTTTGAGAGCTCCAATCCAACTCCTGCATTTATTAATAATAATGCAAGTCAGGTAGGATGCTCAAACCATATTTTGTGAATGCAATCTGGAACAGAACTTTCAGACTGAAACTGTCTTTTTGCAACATATTTCCAGCATAGTTTTTGAGAAATAGAATTTTCTAAAGCACCTAAGAAAAACAAGTGGATGATTTGATAATTTCTTTAATGGGCATTTGGAAAATTGTTTTCTTTTAGAGGACAGTAGTGATAATTATTTCCCTTTTGTGTATAACCAAACAGAATCCCTGTTCTAAACATTCATAACAAAGGACAACAGAGCCAGAATCACTCAAACCGTGCCTTACTAAAGTAGATAAAGGGTATTTCTCAGTTTTCTGGAGCAACAAAATTCCTGTGGTCAAATACAGAGCATTGTTGTTGGTTTCATATCATGATCACACTGACATACAAACTTACACTGCTAAACTTGTGGTCAGGCTCTTTGGAGATTTAAAAAACAATAATTTTCTCCTTGATCACACTGAATACTCAGGAAACTTAGTAAGAAGAGTTTAGGTTGAAGTTGTAGGTCTTTTAGTTGTGCCCTGTTGTTTGGATCCTGACCATATTTTGGTTTTATAATCTTGACCTGGAATGCTGTGAAATGAAATGATCTTTATCATATGAAATCCACCAGTTAGCTGAAGAGCTCAAATCAAAGAGATATTCCTCTTGCTTGTGTCAGGACATGTTCTTGCCACCTTGAAAATATTCTCCAAGAGACTGTGCACATATGAATGATTCCAAAGTAGATCATTTCCCATAGACAACCTGCAATAAAATTGTGCTTGAAGAAACCAAAAAGTCATGGTTTTCAGAAGCAAAGAAAAAAACTCAAGCCTTTGACATTTCAGAGATTATGTTTCTTGTTTAATTTGTATGTCAGACCTATGAAAGAGGAATTGAGAGGATAAGTAAAGTCTCTAAGCAGTATATTTTAAGGTGAACCCATCTATAAAAAAAACCCCAACTTTTGTGGTTTTAATTATAATGGAAAAACTGAGACAATTCAGATTAAACCAAAGAGATTTTAAAATTTCTTTTTACAAAAAGGAAACACTAAAAACACATTCTTTCATGTCACATAGAATGCTTCATTCACGTCCAAGGAAATATTTGTGGGGAAAAAAATTAAGGAAAGGGGGTGGATTTCTGAGAGAGCCTGCTTATCCCTCTTATCTCATGGATGAGCAGTTAGAGCATTTGCTGGGGGGTGTGACATCCTTCCATCGTGCAAACTACAAGCCTTAAGCTTCAATCCCTTTTGTTGGACCTGCTACTTTTTGCATGGAACAGCAAAACATTATTGTGCTAGGCATCAAAAAGATAATAGTGACTGGCTTCCCACAAAACAGGTTGGTGCTTGTTCAAATTCCTGTCAAGGATGAAAGCCGGTCTTGTCCAAAAAATCTTCAGCTATATGAACAGGAATTCTAACCAAGTAGGAATGAGAGCTCACCCGAGAAACTCCCAGCCAATGTGGCTAAATCTTCAGTGGGACAGAAGATGTGTCCTTCCAAAAAAGACACAGCTGAACATGCTTCTCCTGTTTTTTAGGAAAATGCTCTTTCTCTAGCTGTTTACCCAGAGTAGAATTTTAAACAATAACAACAAAAAGGTTTAATATAGACAAAGTTTTGGAAATAGTTCCAGTTTTGGAAATAGTACATAACATTAATATTCCAGGTTAATTTAAAGTTGGCAAATCTTGCTATTCTAACGTGAGATATTTCTGTTGTTCAGGAAAGTCAGATTTAGTCATTTATCAATATATATTTAAACAAATACAATACCTTGGAGCAGAACTTGCAGAAAGATCTAACTCATGTAACAACCAAGAAATAATTAGCAAGCTGTTGCTCATGATTTATCTGCTGCAGTTGCCATTGTTGAAGTAGCTATTACAACTAAAACAACACAATTTTCTCTGTTCTGGCAAGTATTTAAAAGCCTTGTGGCTTTTGAGATAGGATGCAGGTTCAGAAGTATGTGGCTAACATCACAAAATTGTCTGTTTCAAAATATAGAAATACACAAGAAAGCATTAGCATGACTTCTGAAATGGCTTCACACACTTCTGCAAACTCAAATTACATTTTGTTAGAAAAGAAAACAATCATGTACTATAAAAAGTAATAGAAGAACAAGAAGGAAATGGAAATGTGATGGTATTCAATAAAGAGATGACAATGACTATGATTATATTACTAGGAGTATGTAAAAGGGATTTATTTTATGTCAAAGACTCTCACAGCAGACAAATTTTCTAATGTGTAAAACTTGAAAACATAACCTGAGCAATGTAATTTGAAAAAATGTAAAAAACATCAAAATTAATTTCAAAATTTTACTTTTTTTAAATGAAACACTTAGGCAAGTAGTTTATTGTTTGCCCTAGGGAAACAAATACTACAGTGGAAATATCTATATTTTTTAGAAATATCTCCAGAATCTAATTATCCATTGTATTATTTGTAGTTTCATATACACTACAAGTAATGAAGATAAAGCAATATTGTTCTTGAGGCTTAAACTGATTGTTAATAGACTCAAGAAGGAATCTTTTGCTTGTGGTAGTATATCATATAATTATATTTCTTTTATTTCTCTGAGAAACTTGGGGTGGGATACTACTAATTCAAGGGAAAAAATGTGGCTTCCTTCCTCACACATATAGTTATCTTTACTTCAGTGAGAGTATTTATATTATTTGTTTAAATACAGGCTTAGATCCCAAACTATTTCCTAAGGATTTCCTTTGCTCTTATCGTGACTTTGGAGGCACGGCCAGCATTTAGCAGGATCAGCTGTGCGCACCTAAAGAAATTATTCCCACAGCAAGATATGTCTCACCTGACTTTAGAAATTTAAAATTTGAAACTTAGGCAGCTTTTCATGGTTGATTGTTTAAGCTTCTCCTATAATCAGTGGTGAAGAGCAGCCACGTTCAGAGACTGATGCTGCCCATCTGAGATCGGTATGTAAGATGTGTGGGCTGCAGAGCCCTCGGGGCAAGGCTCCGTGCTCACCAGATGCCCCACTTGCCAGCGCATAGAAACTCCCTAATGGCTCAACATCAGCAAATCTCCTTGGCTGCCAGCTGTGCTTGCAGCTGGGGGCCAGCAAAGACAATGCCTACCCTGCACTCAGGGGTGTGACACACATATAAACACCTGGTGTATGGTTAAAAGAGCGTTATTCAAGTGTTACTGTAGTAATTAGTACAGATGGTCCTTATCTCCACTTAGCTGAATCGTAGGCATGAATTTCAAAAGGAACATTTATCTCCCCTGGTTTTATCTCCCGCATAAAACAGAGACTAGAACTGAGGAGCAGAAGGCAGGAATGAACTCTTTCCTTCTTCCCACAGACGGGAACAACTTATCTGAACCAGAGGAGTCCACATACCTTCTATTTCATCTTCCTTCTAAACCACAAAATACCTCTGCATCATGTAATGAGTTTAAGACCGCTCAAACCACCAATTTGATCACAAGATAGCTGTCCTGGCTAAATTGCAGCATTGAGAAGACTATCCAAGTTCAGGCTAAAAACTTCAAAAGTTAGAGAATGTAATTCTTCCCCTGGAAGTCTGTCCTGGCTTTTAACTGTTCTCACTGCTAGGAAAATGGTCTTCATTTGAATTTAACAACATTCAACTTCCAGCTGTTAACTTCCAGAAAGGCCATTGTGGTTTCTCCCCTAGGGACAAACAGCCTTTCAAGCTTAATTTTTTTTGGCTTTCCATTGTGATCAAACCACAACTTAGTCTTCTTTTTAATAATGGGTGTGTCAATACTGACTTTAATGGAAACAGGACTGACTTCGTAATTTCAAACTAGAGACTGAAAATGTTTTTCTTATCAGCAGTTTTGCTCCATCACATGCACATTTTATCTTATTATTGTTGGGTTGCTCACATGCTGGGCTGTGGGTTGACACTGTCTGTTTTTGTTTTGTAGAAGAAGGAAGCTCTGAATCATTTCTTTTTTAGAAAAACGTGCAAAGAATAACACAAATTTCTTAACCAGAAAGGAAGAAAAAAGGTAATAGAAATTAAATCCTGGTACTGTGTACAGCACAAGCTTCTTTTTAATGTTTACATCTGCCTTGATCTGAGCCAAGTCTTTTAGAATGGTGGAGCAGTATTTATCTTTGGGAATCACTAATGAAGTAATGTATTTAAAAATAAGCCTGTTTTGCTATTTCTAGCTTGTAACACTGACTCAGATAGGATTGTGTCTATGTTGCACATTAGGGATAAGCAGAATGAAAGCTTATCATATACCAAAAATAACCGAGAACCAAAAAAAGTATTTTTTAGTATCTTTTGCTGCAATAGTGATGGATTCCTCTTAGCAGAAAGGACACTGAAGGGACCCAAGGAGATATATGCTGGCACATATTTATGGTAGAAATACAAGTCATAAAAGCAGGGGAAAAGCTGAGTTACTCTCTCTTTTAAAACATAACAAGAGAGCTGAGGATGAGAGAAAATTATTCCAAGAGCAAGCTCTGCAGAGCTCACCATAGAAAATGATGCTGGAAGACAATTTTTATCTTGACACCTCGCTTTCTTCCTGAAGGAAGAAAGATCTATGTAGCAAGAAAAGAGTTCCCAGAACACTGCTGAGTCTTTAGACAGCCAAGAGGAAGACTTGTGCATGACTACCACTACCTCTGACTCCAGTGACCAGATAAATGGCAAAATTTAACATATGTTCATCCTAAAAAGGAGTTAATGCCTCCCAGGAAAGGAACTAAGACACTCACTTAAAGCTCAGGAGTTCCATTCTTTTATGCTTGCCACTGAGTTGGCAATTAATAAAATGTTATCTTTGCACACATTATAACAAATCACTTTCTTCCAAGCTAAATTAAAGGTAATATTTCTGGTAATGAAACTTTACAGGTGCCTAATTTAACCAGAGTGAGAATAATGACCTTAAAGCACTCGTGCAGAGATTTAACTAGGAGAAAATGAGACTGCTGTAATACTTAATTTCATTCCAGTCTCTTCTGCTGCTAAACATGGCTCAAATACACTCAAATACTTTCCAACCTGTATGACTGCTACAGTTTTGGGTTGGGTTTTTGCTTTTGTTGTCTTAGCTTGGTTTGGTTTGGTATTTTTTCACGGAGAGGAAATATCTCTTTTCTTTCCTTTATCTGCTTTTCCTACAGAACTTAGCTCATGCTTATTTCCTTAGGGTAGGATGAGCACCTATTCTACAGAACAAGAGGAGAAGGTGAGGGAGCTGGACATCCTGTTGATTCAGCACTAAGCTCACAAACTGCAATCTACAGAGACCATCTGGGTAAGTTTGCAAAACAAAGTGTTACCTTACAAAACATACATTCCCCATTCCCGGCAATTCTACCATCTGACTCCTTTCAGATGGATCATACTGAGGAGGCTCCCAGTAGTACTAGAAGTAGCTGTGCTGACAGCGCTGTGTTAGACAGCTGTCCATCGGGGTTTGGAGAGAATATGCACATGGGAACAAAAACAGGCAACTCCATGACACATGGAATATCATGGCATTGTGCTCAAGAGCATGCAGAGAAGTGCAGCATGATCTCAGGGCATTTATCAATGTGATTAGAGAGTTACCTTCCAAAACAGTTCAATGACAATTAATTTGATGAGATAAAGCACCAGATTTTATTTGATTTTTTCTGTTTTATATTTTAAATTACTATCTCATTGCAAATTACTTTTATTTACTTACAATACCATTATAATAAATCCAGGCAGGATTGCAAATTCTAAAGAAGAACAAACATTTCCCTTCATTTAACTTAACTGGGACATGATCAGGTGAGAAAAGATAAACAAAGGGAATATGGGTCCACATAGGAGAAATGACACATTTGCAGAAAAGATTCTCTTGGCCAGCTGAAAGGAAAGGGAAGTAGTTTATTCTGTTCCTTTTATATCCTCAGTGGACATAAACTTTTATCCAAATATTTGTTATGCTTTTTCCTCTCCAAGAATACTTGTTCAGTGTTCCATTCCTATGTTTGCACTATAGCAACTGGGGTTTCGGGATTCTATGGCTCCAATTGACATTAACTTTGCATATCCGTAAGTAAATGCAGGCAAAAAAAAGCTGGGCTCTAACTGTGCAAAATAATATTTAGTGAATATGAATATGTCGAACCTACTCCCTTCTGCATTTATCCTTCTATGGATTATTTTGAAAATAGGTGAAGAATTTTCCTCTTTAATCTTCCTTTCCATGATAAGGGCTACAGTCTAGCAAATTGGTGCAGGATTCTGGATTGTGACATTAAGGAAGATTAAAGGGAAACTCCTTGATTTAACCAAAGATTTGAAATTTCACTGAGCTCATGTTTCTAGAAGAAATCAATATTCATCATAGTTTTGATATTTTGCTTGACTTCCCTTCCATATTTTTTGTAGGAGGAATTAGGAAGTCGGAAAAAGAAGGGAAAAGGGAAAACATCCCCTCACTGTTCTAGAGCAGACTGCAGTGCCTCAGGCTTGTTCAGTCCCTAAACAGCAAAGGCCTTCTGTGCTATGGACCCCACACATGGGACAAAGTGAGCAGTCTGTTTTGAACATAAAATATATAGCAGCTGACAGAAACTTTCCATAAGATCTTGAATATTCTCATCCTGGCTTTTGGATTGATCTATCCCATTGGGTATCAATGGTAAAGTGCAGAGCATGGAGATGCTCTTACAAAAAAAGCTATGGATTTATGTAGCATTTAATCTACAGTGTTAAAAACACAGTCCTGCATAGACTCCATTTAGCTTTGGATTTCTGAGACATATGAAGCAGATATTTTTCTTACATTTCTTAGACATTAGTCAATCCTACATATTTTACCCCTTTTTCTTGAGGAATTTGAAACTTGTGTACCTGTGGAACAAGCTTTAGATAATGCCAAGGGCTATGTGTGCCTGCTTGTCTATTGTTTCCTTTATCTCCTATTATTCCCCATAGCATTTAAACTTGAAGGTGATTTTGAAGCAAACCTATCAACTAAGAAAAAAATCTAAAAATTCTAAAATTCCCATAAAAAATAATGAAAATATGTACCTGGATAGACATCTAAATAATTCCACCTCAAAGGGAAAGGAGTTGTTAGTTGGTGAAAGATTTGACTCTAAGAAAATTTCCATTTTGAATATTTGTCCCTTATCACACATCACAATTGTCATTCCTGAGTCAAGATTTCTTTCCTCAGGCACATAACATGGTGTGAGCTCCACGTAATTCTTTTCCTGCTGTCAGGAAAAACATTCTCTCTTCTTTTTCATCCCTCATTTCTTGATTATCTTTGAGCTAATTTCATTTCTCCATACTCAAGGGTAAGATCATCCAAAAGCTTTAGTGCAGTTCTTTCAAAATCACTTCATCATGTGACATAAAATAACTAGAACCCAAACTTCATTATTTTCAGTATTCAGGAAACTGCTTTGTTTTGGAACTATTTATCAGAATAAACTGTAATCAAAACTATGATGAAAACATGTGATCAATTGCATTCTCAACATTCCAAGTTGTGTAAAAACTGCATACCCCCACTGCCTCAAGAGTTTTTTGAGGGGGAAAAAGAATTTAAAAATTGTTTTGATTATGATTCCATAATCTCTGTGCAAATGGTGGGATTGCATTTCACCTCACCTATTTGTGAGCATCTCCTGTATAGACATCCATATATATTCAGATCAACATTTTGACATTTACTAAGAAAAAGAAGCATGTGGTGTGATTCATATTTCTAATTTAGAAATCAGAGGTCTTTGTTAAAATCTATTATTTAATGTCTGTTTCTTACCAAAGACTGAGAAGGGAGGCCAAATGATCTTCTCAGATGTGAATGTCCTACAGCAGGCAGTTTTACATTTGAGCAAACAAGTGCCCCCTCAAGACACACAGCTGTGTAAGTGTAGGGCTCTGCCTTACAAACATGAAAATTAGGAGTAGCTGTTTCACGGCCTTGCTGAACCACCTCTTCTCTGTGACATCTGTGAAAGCTCTTTGTGGATATAAGAACTTCTGAGGACAAAGACGAAATTACTCTTTAATGTTTCTTAATGTAGGGCTAGGCAGGATGTCACTGTTTCTGTCCTTTCCACAAAGATTTTGATGGAAATATGATGTCTCCTACCTGAAAAATATGGTGTCTCCTGTGGGTATATTAAATTCCATCAGACTTGATATGAAGTCAGGAAGGATGATCCTATATTAGTCACAGCTTTCAGAGACACCGCCTGAGCAGCTTTAAAAGCCAAACTGCTGAGAATGTGAGTATCTAAAGAGATCCTAGTACGTTACTAATAACAGAAAACGTTTTCACTCACCTTGGAAAAGACTCGGCCCATTTTCCTAAATTCACTCCCTGTGAACAGGGAGACATGAGATTTTGAGATTTATTCCTAGAGGATCTTCATTCGTTAGATTAAACTATGGATTGCAAAAAGCATCTAAAGAAACAACCTGTCCTATATTTACTAGACTTTATTTTTCTCCCACAAAACATCACATGTAAAATTGCCACCTATTCCATCTTTTGAATATGTGAAGTCAAAGACCAGCTATGGAGGTTAGGTTTGGCAACTTTACTAACACAAACTAAATGGTTTGCTAATTCACATTAAAGTATTTTTGTAACTAAATACAACGGTAATCAGTAATCTGGTTCAGGTCTAGAAAGTGCATTTGGAACTGTCAGCTAATGCTACTTAAGAGCACTTGAAGGTTTAATATATTACTCAAAAAGGCACAGAACAGTCTTTTCTTCAAGTGTATAGCTGACACTGAAAAAGTTAGAAATGTAATTTGAGAAGTTTTTCCTTGAAAGGATACTCAAATGTGTACTTAGGCTGTGTCAGTGGGCCCAAAGCACAGACAGTCTCAGATGTTCAAATGCATTCCTGACAACACTGGCAATTGAGAACATTTATCGATTGCTAAGGAACATTCACTTGAGTAGGTCTTTGAGTTTCAGAATCTGCTAAAACAATACAACGGTTTAGCTCCAGAGGGGCTGAAAGTACATTTAGGCAAGTGAATTGAGTGCCTGGCACCATTCTCTGGTCCTGAGGCCAAATGACACAGAATGATCTATGCCCAGAGGATTAACACCTCCTGCCCTTTTAAATAATGTTGTGAGATCTGTCATACCTACTGCATACCTTCTTTGGGCCTATTCTAACTCTCAGAACATAGATTCTCCTAGTCTGCCCAGGAAAAACCTCTGATTATTCTTAGACAGGCTACAACATATTTCAGTGTCCACAAATCCACCCGTAAATGTTTAACTTGCTGTTAAAGACACGGCCAGAGATCCTTCTTTGGAAGAGCTGGGGAAAGCCTGACCTTATTTGCTAACTGCACAGTTTCATATCTAAAGGGAGATTTGAAATCTTCCTTACTAGTTGGGATAATATCTGTGGATTTAACAAGACTATGAATACACTGAGTAAATTAAGACCCAAAATCTTCCAGAGAACATGAAGGCTATGGAGATGTAATAAAAGGGAGCTTTTGACTCAGCTAAATATATGAAAAAGGTTATAAGCATTTCAGTAAAAGCTTCTGAAAGCAGCTAAATTACCAATGAAAAATGTTCTACTTCTTTCCCTTCTTTTCTTTGGAAATGGAAGATGTATCCTTAGAAAAATCTAACTATGCAAAGATAAATTAGTACCATACTGCTTTAGAAAAAAAAATCTTAACTCTTAGAAAAGTGGTAGCGATCAAATCATGGGAGACACCCAGCTGATAACGAGAGCTATAAACAGAATCTAAAAACAACACAAAGGCTTGAAGTTGATGCAGGGTCCATTCAGAATAGAAACATTTTTTTTTAACAATAAAGAAGAACGCTTTAATTTGATGCAATAATTCACCAATGGCAGCAGCGGAGTGCCCGTTACTAGAATTTCTTCAGTAGGCATTCATCTGTTTTTTCTGAAGTTTCTCACAGAATCTATTTAAGAATGCCTTATACTGTTTTTTTCTGATTTCATAATTTATAACTTTATGAAGAGCCATTTAACAGCCTAACCAAACTAATTCATCTCATTTTTTTAGAGACCTAAAAGTCCATTCAGTGATGCAATACCTTCATCTTTTGCTGAGAATGTTCTTTAAGTCTCTTTTTCTTTTTATTTTTTCCTTAACAATCTGAATATAGCAAAAACAGATGTTAAAGGGCTGGAATTTGTGTTTGATCTGAAAATGGGCCAAAAATTCTCCTAACAATGAAAATGTCATTTATTAATATTTGCCAAATTGTTGAATCACACTTGCTACTGTTTGACGCTACTTATTAATAACTGACAAGCACTCTAGCAAGGTTTTCTGGCAAGAATGAAACAAAGGAAATGAGCCAGAACATGTGTAATCAAGAAATGTAAATAAACTTTAGGATGAAAACGTGGTATGTTTGAACTTTGTATGAAATATAGACAGTTTCCTCCAGGAACTCTGCAGGTGGAGGAAGAAACTTGGAGATCTTGTGTGGGGAAGTGGGAAAAGGAAAGTCTCCACAGGGAAACAATAGGATTGCCTCACCCACTCTATCAAGCTCAGGTCATTGCAAATGGCTCAGCCTTGAGCTATGTTCTGGCATTTCAAACCTACAGACTCCCTTCCACGCTTGCAATGAAAATTATATCAAAGGACAGCACATATAGTTCTGCAGACAGTGTTTTGCAGTTATTTGTTTTGAATGTCCCTGTCATGAGACTGAGACTCTGTCATTAGTGACTGCATTTTAAAGGCAAAGACTTTTCAAGAGGGCTGGGTCCTTAACCCAAGGCATGAACTATGTTGCTATTCACAATTATTTGGTCCAGATTTACCAGGTGTTCCAAATGCTTTCTGACATCTTGTGGTTGCCACACTCACACTGACCTATCTAAACTTCTGGAAGAAACCGTAAGTTCTGCAAGTGTAAAAATTCTGATTTTTTTTTTAATCTTGCCTGAATACACAGTGAGCTTTGTAGCTGGTAGCTATAGCTAGAAGTAGTAATTCTTTTGGATGTAGTAGTCCGCAACTTGCTTAACTTCGTAACTTTTCCTAGGACTGTATGATCTTGCTCTGTAGTCCTCCTCTGCCTGTGGCTCACACCTCCATCAACCTGTCATTTGATCTGGCAGGCTGGTTTGAGATATACAGCCTGGTAACAACCAGCCCAAAATATCACCTCATGTGGGGTTTTGTGCTTGAGATGAACTTACTGACACAAGGCCTGTTTGTAAACCCCCAGTCCTGAGTGCTCATGCCAGCAGCAGCCCTGGCTGCGGTGGCACTCTCTGTGGATAACTCAACAAGTAAAAGGGTCTCAATGAGGTTTTACAGCACCTGTGTCATAGCGGAGCATGTTGAAAAACTGTCCGATGGTCTTTAACCTCTTCTGTGCTCAGCTTCTTTATTGTGCTAAATAAAATGGGCAAAGTCACACTCTGTAGCCAACTGACATGGCATAACACAAATTCTTTCATCCTCTCCACAACAAGGAGCTGCATCTGAAGTATCTGTGGGGGCAGGGAAGCCATAAACCAAGGCATCCTTGCCGCTTTTCTCCAAACTCTACCAGAAGTTCTCTGTCTGGTGTGAGCTGGTCAAGCATGGACAAGCTTTCATCACCCTCAGCCCTAACAGGCAGCAAGCAGACAGAGCTAATGCAGCTCTTGTGAGTGCACTAGCATTGTCCTAAGCCTGCCCTTCAGCCTGAAACATGGGAAAGAATTCACTGGGTCTGAGGGACCGGTGTGAATTAGTCCACTCTCAAGGTTGCTTTCCCCCTAGAAATGCCTCCACCGGTTTCAGTGGGGACCCAGTAAGGATGAGTTTCACCAAATAAATTCTCATCCATTCACGCTCTTACTTAAAAATTTCCTTGCTGGTAACCCAACTCTGACTCTGGAGAATTTAAAATATACAGGAAATTTATCAAGTTCACTTTGGTTATTGGTGCAATGTAGAGAGGTAGCACTGAATGTGGACACCAGTTCAAAACTGTTCCAGGCAAACAATCAAATGGTGATACCAAGGTGATTCCTACATCATGTGGTTTTTATATTCTTCACTATAAAAATTTCGCATGATAAAATGACAATCTATTAGGAAAAAAACCCAAAATCAACCAAAATTCAAAGCATTGAAGCTGAAACATGCACTCTTCAACAGATTAATATTAAGATTAGAATTAAGAAATTTGGAAACTATAATCATTTAATCACGACTTATAAGACTAATTTCCTGCATGTCACTCCCAGATAATAAATACTTTTCTTTAGGCTTTGAAAAGCTTTGGAAAAAAAAAAAGTTAATTTAAGGCTCATTAGTTTATTTTTAGTAGCTTAAGATCTGAGGGATTTGAAAACATTTCCCTTTTCTAATAGAACATGCCTTCCTGTATACCAAGGATATCCACTGACCTCACTCCCTCCTGGAAGGTGCCACTGATCCATGACAGAAATCCTGTGAGGGCTTTGAAAGCTAAATAGGAACCAGAAAAAAAGTATTATCATGCTTAGCTGGTTATAACATTGGAAATAAAGTTCAACTGTGAGTTTGAGGGGAGAAGGAGTAGTGCCTGAAACAAACAAGCACTTTCCGTGTTTGCTTGGAAGAAGTCAATCTTCCCTGTGCTTATATAATAAGAACATTAGTCGCTAATTTGCCAGTAGCTGAAAGGGATTTCTGTTTTTAGCTCTGGGTCTGTGGCAACTGTTTTGTTTTAAGTGAAATTAAATGGGAACATACAGCTAAAAAACCGTTGAGCCATAATTGAAGCGCATTAATGGTAATTATGTCTTTCTTTCACTCATCATTTTGACAGAGGAATCCATTACTCCTCCATCTCCATGTTTCCACAAATTATTCTTCCCTGTGGATGTGGAGGGACTGAAGGAAATCATGGCTGTCTTCTATAAGTTTTTCTTTAGTGCAAGTTTGTTCTCCCTGAACTTCCCTGGGGATACAAATGAAAATATCAATATAATGTATAAACAAAGTTTACTACTTTAATAGAGATACGACGAAGAAGGCATCGACTATCAAAGTGAAACTGTGAATGCTGGTTATTGGGAAGTGTAAGGAGGTGTAACACGTTCAGTATTGCTTATAGCCATAAATTAATTGCACTGATTTATTTTAAGATGCTTATCTCACCAGTCAGAGACACTTCCCTGAGACAGTAATTTCACTAGGTAAGATTCTTTTAAGAGTTCTGGCACTCTGAGCATATTTTCATTTTGTGGCTCAGGATCTTTTCAAATGTGCTCTGGCAGTCAAGGACACTGAATTATCCCCATAGAAACACGGCACCATCCTTGATTAACAAACTTCTGTGGATTAATATAAAGAAGTATTTATAAAAGATGTAGAAAAAGGTCTCTATTGCTATTCAGAAAGGTATTTTAAAGCTAGAAGAAATCTGTAACCAAAGTAATTTTCCTTGCACTGTGGACTGAGACGAGGTGAATTTTATCTGGGCAATAACTAAAGCTTTTCCTTTGGGAGCAGTCACAGGCACTTCAGCACTTTTCATCAAGATACTTCTACTCCTGTGGAGAGACTGAATAGGGCAGAATCCAACAGCTATTTCTCATTTGCATTTGAAATTTGCAAAAAGTTTTGTATTGAAGTAGCAATAAAATATCAACTATTTTTGAAGTCATCATAAAAAGAAACTGAATAACCATAAAATAAATTCTGGCTATTTATGTAATTAAAATTTAAGTGTTTTTTTCACTTTATTCACTTAGTTAAAGACATTGATGAATCTTTAAAATTAGTAGGTTTTCTACAATAATATTGCCTCACACCCTAAGAGCCCATTACTGCAGGTTTTTCCAGGCCTGTATTGAAGTGTTCTAGAAGAAAGTCTTTCCTTTGCCACAGATTTTCCATTGTTCTGCAACTTCCATCAGTGAAATTCTACAATGATAAATATGAAGTGTTCAGATGATATCACCACAGGTACACTTTATTTGTTTCTGCAGCTACATTTTGTTCATATAGTTACATCATTTCTCACATGTATATTAGCTTTAGATAAAAGATGAGAATCAGATTCATAGGCAGAAAAAAAATAGAATGAAATGAGTGGGGATGAGACTTTTGGATGCCTAATCAACTAATCTTATTTAATTTCAATAGGAGATAAATGTTTAAGTCTGGTACAAAATTTGTTGCTTAGTTACTAAGATACAGTAAGTATGCATTGCAATCAGTCTTACTTGTTTAAGAGACAAGTCTTTCACTTTCTTAGTCTCAGAACCTGAAGATTTTGCAGAATCTAAATTGTTAAGTATTTTCCTATGAGATCCTAAAAAGTTGTCATTATATGTTACTGATAAAGCAATACTGGCTTTTTTTTTAGATGTTCTAGAATTGCATCATTTAACAGGATGAAGTTACTCAGCAGAATTTATTTTTTCAAAAAGCGTATATGCTGTTCCATGGGCACAGACCTCTACTGGTGCAAAGAAACAGGAACGGTGACCTGAGGTTTATCCCAGGATTCAAATAATGTCAATTAAAAGAAAGTATTTTCTAACACAGGATTATCAGAATCATAGAATGGCATTAAGTTGGAAGGGACCTCAAGGATTATCCTATTCCAACCCTCCTGCCACAGGCAGAGACACCTTCCACTAGAACCAGGTTGTCCTGTTCACCTCTCCTGTGAAGACAAGTTGAGAGCTGGGGTTGCTCAGCCTGGAGAAGAAAAGGTTCCAGGCTGAACATAGCATACCACCTTCCAGTACCTGAAGGGGCTACAAGAGAGCTGGGGAGGGACTTTTTACAAGGGCAGGTAGTGACAGGACAAGAGGGAATGGCTTAAAACCAAAAGAGGGTTTAGATTAGATATTAGGAAGAAATTCTTTAATGTGAGGGTGGTGAGTCATGGAACAGGTTGCCCTGTGAACTTGTGGATGCCCCATTCCTGGAAGCATTCAAAGAATAATTTCATAGATTAGTGACTTGAATTCTTTGGGCTGTCTCCACTGAAACAGAAATGATCTGATTTTTAAAAAATCTTGTCTTACAGTAGTTTCTCTAGCCTTCCAAACAACTACATTCAACTTAAAAAAAAAAAAGAAAAAAGAAAAACAAAAACAGAAAAAATTTTGTAAACCAATATATAACTAAAAAGGGACACTCTTAATTCAACCTTTAATTTGCCTGAATTATTCCAGCAATAAAATGATATTACGGTACTACTAGAAGGAAAATTGAAAGACCACAGAAAAAGGAAAGAGGTTAAGGAAATGCTACCTAGCTGAAATTTCAAGAAAACAAGTTATAAAGCAGAGGGATGGCAGAGACTTCAGGACAATGTAAACTAAAACTGTCCTAAACCTTAAAAACACTCTTAAGTGCCAAGGTTTTGCCTGGGGAAACTGTAGAGTCCTGAGGCAGGCTGTTCTTCAATGTTCTGCCTATTGCAAAATAGTTTCCTAATTCCATATTTTAGTTCCCTTGTTACAGGATCTATCATACAAGTGTTAAGTCATAGGTTGGACTTGTTGATCTCAAACGTCTTTTCCAACCTGATTCTGTGGTTCTATGATCTGTTATCTTTTCCAGTTGATTATGTGATTCTGTGATCTGTTATCTGTTTTCTGTCTCTAATGAGTGTGGAGAGTGATAGCTCTCATTTTGCCTTTATGAGTATATTCTCAGTTTTGTTTTCTTTAGACTATGCAAGTTCAGAGAACTTATATTTTTCTTTTATTTTTTAGATCTTCAAATTTTGGTTTCTAGGCTTCCTATTTTAACAACAACAGTCTGGGCAAGAAGATTCTCTCATTATGCTATGTCTCCTTTAAAGAAGAAAGAGCTTATTAAAATTCAAATCATTAGTTGTATTACTCTTGACTCAGAGACCTGGTACACAGCCAGCACTCTCCTTTCTTCTTGTCCCTGTCTCTTTTTCATATTGGGGTTCACTATAGTGAGATGTTCTTCCTCTTTAGGCACTTTCCTCTTTACATTGTTAGTCTTATGCATCTAGTTTGAAAGCTCTGAGTTTTTCAGTTAGACCACACTTTTAGTTGGTTTGGCCAGGATGGCAACAACTCTGAACCTTAATGTGGTCCATGGAGCTGCCTGGTACATGGCTACACCCATTCACACAGGTTCATGTGCCAGACCAGACTCCAGCAGTAAATACCTGCTCTCAGTGCAGGTATGTTTGAGCTTATAAAGTTGTAACTACATGCATGGTTTATTTGTACCTTCTCTCTTAAAGCTTGAACTCTTGTCTAGAGGAAGCTGGTTAGCCCCAGTGAGCCCTCAGAATAACACAGTTGTATTGCTTTGGGGCACTTGTGGGATAGATACCAGTTTGCTGATTGTCTCCCAGGATGAACTGGGAAGGTGCTCTTGGGCATAAGCCCAGTGCAGGTTGTACTGCAGCACTTCAGTCTTGCTGAGAATTTAGTCCCTCTAAAATTTTGGAACATGTTTTAGTAGGTTATATGCTTAATTTTCACCTGAAGTTATTTATTTGCTAAAGTTAAAAGGTTGTTTGCAAATTCTTAGCTAAATCAAGGGAAATCAGATGCTTCAAATCTGAATCCCAGGGTGGTTGCTTTTTGTAAGCCTCCAAACACCTTTCAAAATATTTTGGTATCAAAATGTTCCTGCACTTCTGACTTCAAGTCTTTAAAGACTTTTCTCTTAGTGACAATGGCAGAACTAGAGATTTAGTAGAACTGGAGTAAATCATCATACAATAATTACCTCATTTCCCACACACATGTACCAGGCAACACATATTTTTTCCTGGTGACCGAGGATAAAGTTAATTTTTTTCTTTTGGTTTAAGAGACACATTTTAAATATTTCTCTGTATATACATTGATATAAATAGAGAAGTGATACCATAAATTTCCTTTTTTACATCGTGCTTTCTTTGCCTTACATATCTTTTTCCTCACCTACTGCAATTCCTACAGGAAATAAATTTCCTCCTACAGTCGCCCACAGTCCTTCTGTCCCACCAAACAATACAAGCTCAATTACATCATTACATGAATTAAATAGAAAAATAAATAAATAAAGATAATTGCAACCTTTTGGGTTCAGTATATTCATAACAGACTTCCAACATCTAGTTTAACAGTACCCATTTTCACAGTATTTCATCATTCCAAGGTTTTGGTCTCTTCCTCAGCACAGATATGTCATGTGCAACCTACTGACAATGATGCTGGAAGAGAGCAAATAAGGACTGGAGCTGAGCTACTAAATTCCAGTTATTTTTTAAATGAGGAGAGGATTTTTTGCTGTTAGTTCCAGTGTTTATCTTGCACCTCTGTATTAAGTGAATTTCAAATAAAGGGCCCATTTATGTTGCAGTAGAGAGAAAGCCTAAAGATTTTGTTTGGTATCTTATACTGTTGTAAAAGAAAAAGGAACCCTCTGGGAAGGTAAGCTAAGGCCAGATTGACTTAAAGTATTATCCAATGTTTTGGATATTGGATATATTCCAATATTTGGAATCCTAGGGTGGATTCCCATCACCCTAGCTTCAATTGCCTAAACCCTATATGCTTAGTCTAAGCTTGTCATCTAGGCTGTAGTCCTATCAATAGGTCCTCTGAGGGTGTGAGATGAGAGTAATCCAGCTGTCAGGGATTTCAGGAGGTTTGCAATTGCTGCTGACTAATTATGTCTGCTAAGAAGGGACAGAAAAAAAATCATAATCCTCTACATCCAGCAGGCCACCCCACAGATACTCTTGGGTATCTGTCTGTCTGACACAGGGCTCACTCACAGGGTTCATCTGTCCAAAGTAGAAGTCATCTGAGAGAGGTGAACATCTGAGATCTAAAGCTGCTGTTTTGTTATTTCAGTGCTCAGTCCTGATGCAATAACCTGAGGAATACTTTAAGCTCAGTCATGTAATGTGAATGTTGCTGCCTATTGATTTCTACCAGTGACTCTTAAATTCAAGGCCCGTTACCTGGCTGCTGTGAGGCGAGGGTCCAGGCAGGTGCGAAGGAGAGCTGCTTTACTGCTAAACCAGGCCTTTTTAAGCAGTTAGGCCTTTATCAGTTACATTCCATTCAAGCACAACAAATGTAATTCAACTAACCACCATAAACCATGATGTGAACACGCAATGGTTATATAACTTCTTTTTTTACTTCCAATACAGCTAAGTCACTTTCCCATAGTCCTTTTCTGCTTAGCCGAAGTAACAAGCCTGGGCCATGATTTTACAAGGCCTTCCTTTTGTAAGGCTTTACCTATGTGCAACAGACTGCATGTCTGTACAAGTCACTGAACTGCAAAAGAGTATTATGTGTCTCCTTATTCACAGGTTCATCATCACTGACTTGGCCATCCCCTCCACTTTTATCTACTTGTCACTGGTTTTGTAGGGAGACCACAGCTATTAGAACACAGATGCTATAATCAGAGAGTACTGAAGTCCAAGGCCTTGGCCACAGGCACTCTTGTGTATACTTTCATATACAACCTAGAAAATAACTATATGAGTATCACAGTCATAAATTTGGTAGATGGAAAGAGATCAGATCTGTTATAAAACTCCTCCTAAAGCTGCAGTGGTTAGAAATTTTACCAAGAAACCTAAATATTTAGTGGGCTTTGCTCTACATGTAGCGCCTGAAGTATAACACATTAGATTAGCTAAATTAGGGAGATTAGTTAAATTTGCAGTGATACTAACAAATACTTTCACATCTCTCCAAGATTTTGAAGTATGAAATTAAGTACTATACAGGACGTAAAATTATGGTACACTGTGAACATCTTGAAACTATCTGCTTATGCAACACAAATGTCATATTGGTGCATTTTTGACTGTTCAGATAAAAGAGAAAAAATCCCCTTCTTCATCCTCTCTATGTTAAGAGTAGAAAAAACCCTAAAATCCCTGTTCCACAGGAAAAATAATATCTTGGTTTTGGCACTAAAATTGTCTTAATTATACTTTACATTTGACAACTATTTCCTTATAATCTAAACCTCTGCTCCAAATCCCATAAGCACAAACACAAAAATGAAGCTGATTTAGTGCACCAAATGATTTTTGTTCCCCAGCACAAGATGAATAAAATTTAGCGTTCCTGGAGGTCAAAACCCACACATTGTAGCAGACTTCTTGTAAATCTTTTAGATAAGTTTAGGATGGCTGCTGTTATTTTTGTAACCTTCCTTTGAACCATAACTTCCTCATCAGGTACTTCATATTCTACCTCAGAGACATAAAACTCCCCAAAGCAAAATATTCCTTTCAGCTCTTTTGCAGTACAAAGCAGCCATCCAACCATCCCTAGGGTCATGCAATATTGCTACCTTTTGCATCAGTGCTTCAGAAGACAGAGCTCATTGCTTGTAATTTTTCACACTTAAATTGACTGGATCTACCTGGAGGAGCCACAGGCTGCAGCTCGTTTCAAACAACAGCACAGGGGCACACACACGTTGTCTGCCAGCTCAGCTGTAAGCCTGGAAATAAACCCAGGCACCCATTATATGGCTAATGCAGTGTTCAGGGCAGAGAGCTGAGCTGTAAAATAAGTTGAGGACTGAAGAACAGACTTAAATAAGAAGGTGACATCAAGAAAGTCAAAAAGGGGCCTATTAAAACCTCATTCCAATTTTGTACATGTGATGAATATTTTTATACTCTATACCAATGCATATGTCTTGGGGTATTTTAAAGGCTGCATAATAACTGGGTAAACATTATACAACTGGGAATCGTAAATCATCCATTTTCCTGCTTTCTAGGAGTTTTGTGAACATAAAAGTATTAAAAATCATGAAATGTTTGAATTCTGTAGTGCTGGAGGCCATGCAGTTGTCTCATTACTACTTCATATTATGGAGAAATAATCATTGTATTATTCACTCATAAACCATTGTTACACTCTGGACAGCTCTAGCTTTATTTCTGTATTTTTATTTCTTTAAGAATTAGTAATTTTAGCTAGTATCAATTACCTGCCTCACAAAATCAGCTCCAGAGACACTGACATTGACCAGAATAAGTTAAACAGGTCTATTACCCCAGTCGAGAAAAAAACACCTCTTCCAACCCCTCTAAACTCAAATGGTTCCTCTCTCTCTCCCTCTCTCTCCCTCTCTCTCTCTCCCTCTCTCTCTCTTTTTGAAACTGAACCCCAACCTCTTGGCTTCTTGGTGTGCTTCAATAGTCTAGATGATGGTGAACTCCTCTAGACTATGCATGCCATGTCTTCTGTCCTAGCTTTTCTTCTTGAAGACTGAGAGACAGATTTGGGATCTCCCCAGGTAAGGGTGCTGGCAGGTGAGGATTCCACTCCTGTTTCCAGATGAATAATCCAACATCAGGCTAAAAAGCAAAATATGTATGTTCTTTTCTGCCAGTGGTAGCTTGTTGGGCAGAAGTGGCCGTTGTAGTCTACTTTTTGGTGACCCTAGGTTTTTGGGTTTAAATAGTTGCATCTCAGATTGGATTGCCGGGAAGACTTGGGTGTCCTTATCTGTATGCCACAAATTGCTTTAGGTATGTACTAGGTACCTAAATATTCAACAAATATTGCCCCCCCAAAATTTAAATGCAATCCCAGTTGCATTTAATAAAAGGCAGCACTAGTTTTTAGTGGTCTAACCCTTATGGACCACCAAGTCTGTCAGCAGGTATGTGAATTTTGTTCCAGAGTTCAGCCTTTTTCTGGAAAATCTGCCCAGTAGACAAGTGATTGCTATTGGGATCTCACACCAGTTTTAAACAGATTTAGAAACTGTGCTGTGATTTTTACCTGAACCCAATTTTTAGATATTCTATCAATACTTACTCCATAATGGTGTTTGGTTTTGTTTAAGGTATAAACTAAAACCTAGATCTTCTCCAGAGTTCCTCTGAGAAACCTAATCATATCTTTGGCAGAAATGACAAATGAGAGTCACCTTTTTAATATCAAAAACCAGGAATGTGACAATTTTAACATGCTGGGGTAGTAGACTGGAGGCAGATTTGTCAAAGCTGCTTATTTTACAGGGTGACATTTAGCATGAACAGGTTAGTAAATGGCTTGAATTTGTCTAAAAGAGAAAACTTGAACAGTGACAATAAACATCCCAGCAGAGATGAAAGGAATATTTAAAATTGGTTTCATTAAACTGCAATTATGTCTTCTACTTTTGGTTCTCAGTAGCTTCAGTGAGACCCTTGTAGCCTCCACATTCAACCTCCCACCGCCAAAAAAAAAATAAGGTACTTTAAACTGGTAAACTGTAAAATTTATAGTTATACAGCCCTGAATTTGCATCAGGTGTTAAAAATTTTATAAATCAATCCACAAGAATCTCAGACTGCAGGAATCTGCAGAAAAATCATAGAAATAACCATGTTTATGTGTACAAAAATGTTTTAAGTCACATGAGTAATCCAGAGCCCTTTCCTGTGCTGCCTTGTACCCAAACATATCCCTTGGTGTAAGTTTTTCTACCTCCAGACTACACTGCTTATCAAAAGTAACCAAAGCAGTTATGTCCTGTTTCACTACTACACCCACCTCCTCTCCACCAAAGCTGGCAAAGCCGGTTCCAAGTCCCACATCCATCCAGCAAGGGAGAAACCTCCTATGACTGGCTTCACCTCTAGTTTCCTGTATACTTTCTACAGTGATGCTCACCCAGAGAAATCTATACACAAAGCAGATTAACATTAAATGTCAAACATATATGTTGGGATACACATCCGAAAACAAACTATTAAATTGCCAGAAAACTACATGTCAATGCTTAAATGTGAGATAAACAGTCCACATGGCTGTCCTCATGTCAAGCCCATTGGATCACAGGCAGCACTCAGCACCTTTGTAAACCCTCTGCACTTCAGCAAGATTTACCTCAAATGAACTCAACTAGAGTACAAAAAAAAGCTATCATAAACTCACACTGTACTGCCTGCTGAAAAAATGATTCAAAGAACAGCTCAATCTGTTCTTAGCTGGAACAAATTGTTCAAAGAACCAGACTGGTTCAAAATTAAATGCACCATTAATGTGGAGAGAACAATTCTCCAAGAGAGTGCTTGTTTCTGTCATTCACTGCACCAATTTCACTTGTGCATAAATGATAAACTCCATATTAGACATCTCATCACCAAAGTGATGCCTCTCAAATAATAAGTTAAAGAAGCATTTTCTCAGATATTTTCTACTGCAAGCTCATATCAGACACAGTGGCTGCATGTAACTGAAGAAGGGGAGATGATGTACTATTCTGCCTGTTGGACCCCCTAAATGTATGCACTTGGGTTAGAATGTGTCAGAGGGCGTTTCTCTGTGTTCCACATTATTTCAACTCTATTTGCAGTTTGAAGTTAGAGAAGATGGAGTTTAAAATGGAAAATGATAAAAACCCATGTCAAATGGAATTAGACACCACTGTCCATTTATACAAAAGTTACTCTTAAAATTGAGTGAATTGAAAACAAATCTAGCTCAGTTTTGTTTATAAATCATGGGCTTAGCTATGCAGCTGGATTAATAGAATTAGTGACAATTAAGATAAAATTTTGATAACTTCGTTTGCCTAAGACACTGAAATATAGGCTATAGTTTACTGTGGTTTGGAAAGGTACCTTGATGAACCTATTGATTTGTAGGAAAAATTGTCTGTTTGTTTGTCTGTTTTTTCTTCTCAGTTTGAGAAAAGAAAAGTCAACAGTGCACAAGTGCCCAGCACTTTTAGATAATCTAGAGGAAAATTAATTAATTAATTAATTAATTAAGAGAAAGACATTGTCTGTGGTCTTACCTTTCTTTTAGACCTAGGAATTCAAGTAACTGTAAGGAACAGAATACCCAACACAGTCTCATCTCTTAATTCTAATGAAAATTGAACCAAGAATTAGATAGACAATTGAAATTCCATCATAGCAAACAAACAAATCCATCAAAATCACTTAAGAAAGGAAGGTGCTGACTTTGCCCTATATTTTTTCACAAAAGAACTGCTCTAAGGACAAAGTGTACTGATGTTGAAATATTATGTTCCCACTTTCCAAAAATAATATTTTGACTTTTCATTTGGGACAATTTTTTATTAAGAGATTTATTAGATTTTACATATGATACAGAAATATTGTACATAAATATGAAACTACACCTAAATATCAAAATGAATACTGAAAATTGAAACCAAATATGCAAATAAAAATATTTTGAAGTTTTTCTCAGTGTAAAATCTTGGATTTTATTTTAAGACAGTGCAAACAAATTCCTGAATTTCACATTTGCTATAAAAAACTTCTCATTTAATCTGTCCTTGAAAAGCAGATGTCTGCTGAGATATTTGCTGAAAACTCAGCAGCTACTCAAGTTCTTTAAACCATAATAACAATAGTTTGTTAGTTTACAACTGGTTTTGGCAGCAATCATCAGAGAATCAATTGAATGTATTAACAGAAATCTTCTGCTCTAATGCTAAGTCCTAAATTTTAAGACAGTCAATTCTGCCTTAAAACAAATAGAGAGCAAAACTGGGCATCACAACTGTGAAAACCAAGTTAAGGAAAGCATTTTTGTCAGATTGAAGTAAAAATATACTTTGGAGATAGGTGGGCAGCAACAGTCTTATGCCATTTTGTTCTGTGGCTCTGGTCAAGGCCACCACTATAGATGGAAACAGTTTCTAAAAGAAAGTGTTTCCTGTTTAACTCCAACACATGCAAACATTTGCATGCTCTGGTAGTGATGTGCACTATATACGTGTGCGTGAGTCTGTGTACTCCCTCAAAATGTGTTCATTCTTTTATTTCTGCATCAGCTGTGGGCTGTGGTGAAACTTGTGCTGTGACATCATTCTGCCTCCACTTGAGATGTCAAATAATCATCATACTGAAGTCAGACTCAGAGATTAAATTATTCAGTTTCATGGGATAATTACTGAATTAATGCTATGTTCTTCTCAGAACAAATAAAAGCCCATTTGTAATTAAAGATGCAAGTAAATGAAGCTATTTGAATATTGCTACTGGCAGTAGTGTGGGAGCAATGGAGTTATTGAATGCTGGACACAAGAACACACTGACTCTGGGCAGGAGGAAGGCGTGTGACCTCTGCCTTTGCAGTGCCATGTGCGTAGGAAAACCTACGCCAAGGGCTTCTCGTGCAAGCACGTGGTTCTGGCATAACTCTGTGAATGTCAATGCCATTTTGCTAACTTGGAGTGAGCGTGCACTCCAGTGTGACTGTTTCTGAAATTTCGATGGCATCTTCAGTAAAGAGGACTCATCTGAGGGCGAAAAATAAAAAACAGAGGTTTTTTATCTTCTGTGCCCAAGGGTAAGGAAGCAGGTTGTAATTCTGCCGGCATGACCATAAACATTCTCTCTAGCTTCAATAATAGTGGCTTTTAACCTGTCAGAATGAAAAGTTCTCATTGTAATCACACTGTAACTAATAGAAATTCATATTTCCTGCTTGATCCTTTTCTTACGTGACACTGCCATCTCTTTTCTTTTTCAAGCTCCTTGTTGCTCAAAAATGTCAGGTTCCCAAGAAAAGCCCATGGCACACAGTGACAGGATCACACTTACAAACCACGTGCCTCTGCACATGCCTCCACTGAGGCTGAATTCAGTAGGGATTTTACTAGTGCTTATTCCTGGAAATATTGGGCAGGATTTTATTTTCATCTTGAAAAGCAATCTTTACAAAGGTCATCAACCTCTTTGATTTAACTTCAGTATAAAATTGCAGTTTCCTCATGTGGCAAAATTAAGAATTCTTTTCCTACCAGTAATATATTTAGGGCAACATTTTCATAGCAGATCTGTAGAAATGACTCAGAGGTCAATGGGAGCTCTGTGCAACCAAGGATAGAATTAGTTTCCCAATGCAAAAGGATAATGGGCTATTTTATTTTTCTTCCTTTAACTATGAACATTATGAAGTTAAAAATGATGTCCCTTACCTCCTTTACCTTTTGTTAGGACAAGTTATTTCACATTTCCTTGATGAGCTCTTAGCTTTATTGGCATAACACCATTACATGGAATAATCATTCAGAAAGAAATCTTCAATTAAGTGACCTGCCTTCATATGTTTCTTACATGAGCCAGTGATACATTTCTCTTCCACTGTTCACTTCAGCTGTGTGTTTGTCTAGACCTACATAGAACACACCTGATCGTTCTGTACAACAGAAGTCCATTTTTTCAATAAGGAAACAAGAGAGCTGGAGCATAGGAGAAACCAGATGGTAAAACTAACCATGCATGCAGGTGACTAAAAGGAGATTTCTTCCAAGTAGACCAAAGTTCCCAGTTCAATTCTGCAGACATATTCCTTGCACAGGAGTCAAATAGGAAAAAAAAAAAAAGAAAAAAAAAAAAGAAAAGGAATTAAATGTTGCAAGACATCAACAGATAAAACAAGTGAAAACTTATACATCTGCTCTGTAAAGGCACACGTTCCAGTACAGAATTTCTCAGCTTTAGAAAGCGGTAAAAAATCCAGAATGATTTAGGAAAGTCAAGAAATGAGGATCTCCATGTGAAGATTGAAAAGAAAGAGAAGCCTGTCACCAGAGCTGAACTTTCATCCTATGAACTTTGAAAAATGAATTCTAACCTCTAACTGGACTCAGTTCTCCAGCCTGGTTTTATTTTCAGGGTTATTTTCTATTTTTATTTAAAATAAAATGCATAAGCAGTACACAGTACAGTATCCAGTGCTAGACTTTGTTTCTTGGATGACAGTAAGACCATCACAAAGCCTGAGAGTGTTTCCTTGCTTATACCAGGTTCATTTTTGTGGAAAAGTTACCCAACCTCATAAGGAGGTAGGTTGATGTTCCAGCAGAACTGGGTTGTAACTTCCATAACTGGAGAGGTTTTCCATAAAGGGAAGAAGCTGATTTTGAGTCTATTCAGACTCAGAAAGAAGCAGAATCTGAATCTTCCATTCTGATGTCAGTCTTTCAGTCTTTTGTAACTATCAGCTACTCCATGAGGAACAGATTTCTATGTTATCTGCATATATAATTGCCCAGATGAGGTGCATAGTGATCAGTTATTTCACCCTCCAAATATCAACTTGATAGGGAAAGGCTCAGGGTTGCATTTACAAACTCAGACTAACAAATGAAGAAAAATTTTAGATAATGTTGGTTTGATTATATTTCTGACTGGCTGTGATGTGACCCCTTTTTCAGGCTTTCAACTTGCTTCCCTCAGATCTACTTAGTAGTGAATTAAGTCAAGAAACTGAAAGATAATTAATGGTGCAATTTAAAGCACAGCACTGCTGAGATACAGAGAGATAGTGGAGAACATACGTCTGCCTATGACAGAATGGCATGCTGCTCTTTCAAATACTTCTAGTCCTTATTGTTCCATAATATATTGTGTCTCACTCCATCACCCTCATAGATGATGCAAACTGAAATAATTTACTGTGTTATTAAGAGCAGTACTGTTACTGAATTGCACTGTGTAATCCAGGAGCATGGAGCTGTAGTCCAATAGGCAAGGTTAAATGCTGGATTAGCTGCAAGTAGGTTTATTCTGACCTGTAATAACCTGCCTGCTTGAAAATTCATTGCTGTAAAACAACACACATTTATGAACATCATTGTTGGAGCCATAAATAGATTAAGAGATTATTCCTCAGTATTCTTTAACATTTGCTCTTCAGAATTTATTAGATTAAATTATTTATATTTAGTATTATAAGAAGCTTAAATACATTTAGTATTCTTTAGATTTCATGGACTTTTAAAAAAAATTTTAGAAGCATTCATGTGATGGTTGTTTTCAAAAAAAGATAGTTGTTGATTAGCTTCATTTTATGCTGAGTAACTTCATATTCAGCTTTACAACGCTTTTTACTGACTGAGCACATTTTGGAGAAATTCTGATGATTTAGCCTATTATTTCCTTTATGTATCCTAGACCATATAAAAGATTTGTTCACTGACTGCTCTTTAGTCCACTGGGGATTCTGCCCTGGTGTGATCCACCTCTACCTGGAGGGTATAAAACCTATGCTTAACTGCTGGTGCTGATGAGTATTGCCCTGTCATCCATATCCCAGCCTGTGACAGGCTGAGAGAGTTAGGTCTGTTCAGCCTTCGAAGGCTCCAGGAAGACCTTAGAATAACCTTCCAGCACCTGAAAGTTGCTGCGAGAGAGCTGAAGAGAGACTATTTACAAGGAGGTGCAGTGATAGGACAAGGGGGAATGGCTTTAAGCTGAAGGAGGGCAGGTTTGAATCAGATATTAGGAAGAAATTCTTCACTGTGAAGATGGTGAGACACTGAAAGAGGTCACCCAGAGAAATTGTTGATGCCTCCTCCCTAGAAGTGCTGAAAGCCAGGTTGGATAGGGCTTTGAACAACCTGGTCTATTGAAAGGTGTCCCTGCCCTTGGCAGGGGGATTGGGACTACATGATCTTTAAGGTTCCTTCCAGCCCACACCATTCTGTGATTCTGTGTGTTTGATGGTGACTGGGACAGAAGGAACTATATCTTCCAACTGTGTAAATGTGAAGTTTGAGTGAGATTTCTGTTTTCTGTTTGATGACTTATACAAATTTACTATACTTTTTGTGGCAATAATAGTATGTCGTGGGAATTAAAATACTTTTCAAGAATAGTAGTTTTCCCTCCTCAGTGAACATGTCAGGTGGAGGGCTGAAGGGTGGGATCTTCATGGACTAAATTGGTGCACAAGGTTTTGAGATGAACCTCACTCCCTTTTGACCATAAAAAAGCCTATAGCGATGAGTTCGAACCTAGAAAAATTACTTTTAGTTACTTCAGTTAGGGCAGATGAATCTCATACTTTTATAAAGCAAACAGAACATAGATTTCTAACTACTTCACTGGGCTGAGAAGCAGCCTTGCAGCAATTTACTTTGCCAGTAAAAAAAATGGTTATTTTTTAACTGTGAGCTACTATCTATTGTGATCTAAAGGATTAGTTTTCAAATAGAAGTAGAAAAGTGCTACCATGACTATTAATTTGATACTCACATCTTCTCCCCTTCTCCCCAGGCTGTCAAAGATCTGAACTAACAGGGCTTCTTCCAACTAAAAGAGACTAACTAACTCCTGGGGATGTTGGTGGGACATGCTGCCTCAGTGCTATCACCATTTTTGTACATGCATTTTTAAAATGCAAAGACCTTCAACAATTTGTGGATTCTGACACAGCCTTGGAAACATTAAAGCCAGGCTGCCAGTCTTCAGCACTCCAAATGTGCTGGAACAACTACATGGCAACCCAGCAAGGGCACACACACATCAGGTAGCTCTGTGTCACAGTATTCCTTTGTTGGTTTGCATTCACACTGAAGGGACATAGACAGGCAATTCCAATCCAGAAAGAAAGTAATATTTCTTAGAGCTATAGAATTATGGAAGTGTCAGAGTTATGGAAGTGGCAGACCTTTCGCTAATAATCACACCCGAACCAGTTTGTCCCGCACATAAAAAAAAAGTAAAATGTTTTCTGTTAAGTAGTAAGTAAAGGAATATTAATGGGCCTACCGGTGAAATTAAGAACAGTATCAAAAGAGGGCTCTCAAACATGAAATTAAATTAACAGTCTTAACAGGACATAGCTTTTCACTTCAAGAATTTTTAAGATTATGTTTCAGTGAGATAAGGTGACTTGAAGAAAAACAAGCTAGCAGCTTTGAAAGAGCTTAATCTTTAAATTTCTGTTTTTCCTGATGGGTAGGTTAGGACTGGAAAGACAGCTCCCTAGTTTCACATGTTGGTTTTTAAAACTTGTTGTTACAACTCTAGCAGTAATTGCTGGTAATTTTTGGTTGTAAAAATACATGTTTCTAATGTTTCTGAGCTGTAAGTATCAGCTTACATTTACTGGGAGTAATGGTGATTCTGTCATGGCAGGACATGAGATTAATGACAGCTGATATTCAGCCTTCCCCTTCTATGTCTGTGAAAATAACTTGAAGGTGAAGCACATACTTCAGTTTTAAACTAAGAGGAATTAGGAACAAGCCCTGCTAGGATTATGATTTTCAACTGGTGTTTCTTTCTGTCTTCTCCTAGGACTTACCTCTGCTTTGAAAAATAACTACACACAGTTGGGTTCCTTATATAGCAAATATTTTGTAAGACACGTGTAATGTCTTTATATATGTTCCACATATGTATATCATTAGAATTTATAAGACCCATTGGTCTTAAAAAGATTTCATAAAACAGCTGAAACAAGCACCTCTGAACATGGAGCACAGCACAGTTCTTGCTTTTTCAAGTGTTCCTGGTTCCTTTTATTTGCATGGGGCGGAAAAATAGTCTTGAGGAAATTACATCTTCGAGATGTAACTTTGCATGGAAAGTAATGGCACTGCACCTGATTTAGTACTTTTTCAGCAAAAGTGCTAAACATGCCAATGTTAACCACAAGTATTTCAAAATCAGACACTGGGCTTCAAATCTTGAGCCTTAAAAATGATGCAACTTATTTTTTTTAAAAAAAGCAATAATATTCACAGGTTTTGGTCTTTGTTTTCTATTCCACCTTCTGAGTCCGCCATTGGTCCTATTTTCACAGCCATCCTGGCCAGGAGGGGAGATAATCTCTCAGGCATATGATAGGTGTGCTCAGAGTCATGTGGTGGGAAATTGTGTCTTCCCCTTCATTCACACACTCCACCCCCACTCCCCATACATTCCCACTGAAACTGGCTCTGGCTAAAAATATACTTTATGTTAAAGAATGAAAGCTCTGATTGTCCTAAAATAACATGAATTCCCATCAGGATCAGGGAACCATTGTACTAAGTGCTGTACAAACACGAGGAGATAATGGACCTGATTCATCCCTGAATTGCTCTGGTTTCCATGGATTTACAGCTGTGCAAGTCAAAGGCAAATGTGATAATGAGCATGCTGCAAGAATGCACAGCTTAGGGCAAGTTTCCTTCTGGCCTAAATCCTTTGAAATCTGTGGAATTGAGGCAACAGATGATATATATTTTAAGGTTACATCTACTCTCCTGAACTAAATAGGACCAGACCTGGTTCAGTATTGCTGGTAGCTTCCCAGCGCTCTCTCCAAGCACTTTAGGAGAAAGCTGAGGCTGTGGACCTGCCCAGCAGCCAGCCTGGGTGAAACCAGGATGCTTTGAAAACTAGAATAGTTTAAGAGGGTGAATCTGGGCAGATCATGCCAGCTGGCCTCAGGGGCAGAGGTTCAGGTCCTGCTACTGATTATTTACTAGCAGACCTACAATCTGAAAGTTTTGTTTCTACTTGCAAGAGCTTCTGTTCACATTTGTTATCAGTCTATCATACAAGTTTTACCAGAGAATAGTATTAAAAAACCCCCAAACCCACCCAACAACCAAAAACTTATGCCTGTTCCTCTTACATTTTTACTTAAGTCACTGCCTGTGTCCCTCATTCCTTTTGAAGATGTGTTTTGCTGCAGACCAGAGCAGCTGCAGCCTGGCGAAGGAGCTGCAGGGCTGCCCAGCGGGGCTGCTGCTGGCAGGTATTGCTCAGAGCATGCAGCAGCACCAGGCAGCAATCAATGGCACCAGGCACCCGCCTGCTGCTGCTGCAGGTCCCCTCAGAAAATCCAGGCTTGCTTTGCCACGGTTTTGGGATCTATTTCTGTTGTTTACCCTGCTGCCTTTACAGCACCTGCCCAATGCTTCATAATCACTGGCAGGTTCTTGCCCTGCCCATATCTCATATTTTTTTGCCTTAAAGGTCATATCTCAGCCCTGTACAGTCAGATCATCACTTAGCACAGGTTTACAGGGCACTACAGCAGCTAAGCCCTGGCACAGGATCCAGTGATACTACATAGTAACTTCTGTTTCAACGCCTATTTGTGCAGTTACTTTTCCTCCTCTCCTTCTCTCTTATAACCATGTCCCCATGATCTTCAGACAAATGTAATTCATCAGTGGAATGAGTCTGTCAAGCTCAGTCTGGTTTCCTTAATAGCTTCACACAGGCAGTCTTGTAGTTTTCTCCATCTCAGAAAAGGTGAATGGGAAGACACTCTCCATGCACCAGAAAAATGCTCAACTGGTCCATGGCACTGTTCATTTTAAAGCAGGAGGAATAGAGAAAAGGAAAGCCCTAAATCTGATTTTGTTTTGACAATTCAATTATTAATAGCACATTTCAGAATTAGGATGTCTATAATAATTTAGAATGCATTTTAGAAATGATTTCTAGTAAAAGTAAAAGCCTTTTGACAATTAATGCTGTTTTGAAACTATCTTATTCTTGGAAAAATATCGTAAGTTCATTCCTGTTGTTCTCAGGGACTATATCATAAATAAAAGTACCAAGCAGTAATTTCTGATAGAGACAATGGATATAGCACATGCACATCTGCATGGCTTAATGCCCTCAAAAGTGGCTGGTTAAACACCTACTTGCAGATGTGAATCTCTTATGCCCTGTGCCATGTCTGGGTAATTTCTGGGAAAACACCAGGGCAAAATTGCTTCAGGGAATGTGCCAACTATTTAACAGCATGGATAATAATGTGCCAGTGCTGTTCTGTTTAATTTACTAACATAATACAGCCAGTGAAAGCAGAACTGAGCCAACACAGGCCTTTGTGAAAGCCCCTGATAAACAGGAGAGAGGCTTCCAAGTGTGAAGGAGCTGGTCAGACACTGCTCACACTTCTCTTCCTTGGGCTGGAAAGCAGATCTCCTTTGGCATCTGAGAATTTTTCTTTTTAGGCTACTTTTTCTGTAGTTTTGTTGCAGAAATTCTGTGCTGTTTCAGAAATTCATATACAGTTTTCTATCCTGCTGTTATTCCTACAGCAGAGGGTAATGTGGCATGGGTCCAGGCAGCAGGTTCATGCAACACACGAGTAAATTCTTCCTACATAAAAGGGTACCTGGAAAACAAATAAAGAAAGGAGATGTAAATCTATGCCATTATTTCTTTCCAAGTTCTTTGGTGCCATACCTTTACCACTACCCCTCAAGAATCAACACTCACCCCCTATTTGACATTCTAATTGTTTTGCTGCCACTGTAAGTTTGTCTTGGTTCATGGTAGTCACAAAAAAATTCTGACATAAAGGTGGAGTTGTGTAAATTAAGGTTTGATTTGGTTCATTTTCTGAAATAAAAAAGAGGAAGAGATAGTTCAGAATAAAATAGGACATTTTTTTTTTCCTGCGGCAAAATGAAAAAAACCCTGTTACTATAGTCAATTTTGAACTATCCTGTTTGGTCCAAACTGTTTTGTTTTGCTATATTATTAATTTTAAAATATCTTCCTAGTAGTACTCAAAGATTTAGTGTTTAAGCTTTTTTAGTTTCTCTTTCATTAAAAAAATAGCTAATTGAAATTGAGTATGTAAATAAAAATATATTGTTGAGCCCACTAGTGGTTGCTGAAGAACTCTGGGCTGACTATGTACTTGTCAGACATGTGTGGTCTATTTTACAAGCTTATAATTGTGTTGAAAGAATAGCACCAAACAGCGTGTCCCTCTTAGCATAACTTGCTGCTTAGTCCAAACCTCAAGGAGCAAGTCTTGGTTTTGAATGCAATTTTCACAGTTGGTGCTTTACAACAGATTCAGTTGTTGATAATTCAGGATCTCTTCATGGCACTTGTATTTACTGGCCCTGTGCTGAAAGAGAATATTCTCTTTAATGACTAATTTGTTTTAAAGTGTTAAAAAACTCTATGCAATATGGATGAACAGAACAAATTCTTGCTCCTCCTAACTCTCTAGTCAAGCCTTTTTCTTTTCATCGGCTCCACTGAATCTGGATAAGTTTGCTCACAGATACTAGGCTATAGAAATGCATGCTTTTGACAAGCTAGATAATGTTTACAAATTCCTGCAGTTCTATTACAATTAACTATATATATAATCAGTTTTACTAAAACAGTGTAAACTCCTCAAGGTTATTTTTAATTGATTTATTCTGAACCAAAGGCATTTGGTGGAAGAATTTATTCAGCTAAATTAGCCTTCAGGCCATGTTTTCATTAAATTGGTCCACCCTAAGACTGAACAAGCTTCCATATTTAAAATATATATGGATAGATTGAATTCACCTGCATTCACATCACAGCAAATTTTCTTGAAATGATCAGAACAAAACAGAATTTGATACGAGCAACATCATATTACAACTACATTCCTTCTCTAGGCAAAGATTTGCAAATCAAATAAATAAAATCATTCTGAGAAGGCAGGAAGGATTAACATAGAGTTTTGCACAGATCTCAGGCTGAGGTAGTAGAATGGGGTTTTCCATGTATCCCCTGGCAACTGAGAATTTTTTATTCCAACCATAAGCACAGAACTAGAAAAGCTATGTAGAGATCCACCTCATTTATCCTTATAGTGGATGGACCTTTACTCACTTTCCTCATTTATTATGCATTATCAATTAAAAGCAGTATCTGACCTCGATTTTCTTTGTAGTCTTTGAACCAGCTTTACCTCTTGTGCAGAATTACTGAAACTGAAGGAACAATTCTTTTCTCTTTCACTTAAATTGTCTAAAATAAATAAAAATATCCTTAGGAGGGAAGAGGAAGGTGTCTAGATGACAGGCAACAAAACCCCGCCTGTTCTTAATTGAAAACAAACCCCAGCTAAATTAGATCTGCACCTTGGGTGGTTTGCAATTTGCCTTACTGATTTCAGTGCTTATGGGCTATTCCCCATGGAGAAATGCTGCCTGTGAAGGTAAATCCGCCAGCAGAGGAATCCGCTTCTGGAAAAAAACACTTGTGAAGAGCAGAAATTCACCGCTCAAATTGTGTGAGGATTTTTTCAGAGATCAGTTTGTCCTGTAGGACAAGCTAGAAGAGTGAAATTTGTCTTCCTTTATTTCAAGATTTAGCTTTATTTTTCTCAGGCACTTTACAGGAACAATAGCAGGACCAGTTATTACTTATTCTGGTGAGTTACCTGTGGACAACTGGAACTGGCTATGTTGTGTTCTCCAGTGCTCAAAGAAAAATGCTACTGTGAAAACTTGCTCATGTGAGTAACATCGTGTACCAGAGTATTCCCATTAAGAACAAAATAAGATCACTATAATGCAGGAATTTTAAGATCTAGAAGTTCTTCACAGCATTGTATGTTCTTCTGCAAATGAAACATCCAAGGACAAAAGCCAACAGTTCATCTGTGACCTGTAACAGACCGTGTAATACATGTTTTACACTTTCTCATGTATTTCTGAATTTAAAATTAGTTGCAAGAGACAGGTATTTGTTAATGCAGGACAGGTATTACAAAATGAATAATCCTTTCATAAAAAGTGATTTAGATTAGGTCTACAGTTAAATGTTTGTGCAGGAAAAAAATAGGCCTTTCTTAAAGGATGTGTCTAGCCTAACAAAAATAGCGATTTTCCTTTTTCCGGCAAGTACCAAATTAACACAAACCAGATCCTCTGTTGAAGTCAATGTATATTCCTGAGGTCCAACCTTCCTATTTTATGTTATAAATAATGTAATATTGCAAACAATAAAAAGAATTTTATTCAAATAAACCAAATATCTGAGTAGTTTTTCTCTTGTTCAGTTTGTACAAAGTCACTGCCTGCTGTACAAATGGATTAAAATCATTAGCCCTTTTAGTGAATGCAGAAGGAGAGCTGCTGTTTTTCCTAATGCAATATAAATCATGAGTAAGCCCACAGAGTCCCAACAGGGCCAGGCAAGAGGAACCAAGAAGATAAATCATCATTCAGTAACTGAAAAGGACCAAAGGGTTACTTTGACATAAGCAGAGACAATTGGATTAATTTTGCCAGTTACAAGTTAATCAATGTAATTCAGCCATCCTGATCTTCCTGTGGAGTGGAGAGAAACAGGCACCTCCTGAAGGCACCTCATTGTACTATCTGCCTCCATTGACTCTTTAGGAATGAGGATGACTAATTGAATCTAGATAACCAAATTGCATGCAGCTAAATTTAGATGAGATCAGCTGCGCATTTTGTTCCTTCCCTGTAAGATGCTGATCACATGATTCCAAAGGATGATTTGAAGGCCTACTCTGGCCTCCTGCATGACTCATTGCACCGCATCCTCAACCAATGACACCCCTGTTAGCACTACAATTTCAGCCTGATTCAAGTTATCTTTCTGGATTGCCTGAAGTACTCCAAGACTAAGAATTTGCCACAATCTTAGGCCTCCAATGGTTCAATTACTCTCAGTGTTACCTCCCCCTCCACACTTGCTCAAGTAACCCCCAAACTCTCCCTAATTTGAACTTTTTAATTCAGTAGGAGTATTGAGTGCATTCAGCCTTACAGAAATTGTCCCTTTAAGATTTGCTGATCTTTTCTCTCTCTCAGAAAATTTCATTATCATCATAGGGCTCTTTAGAGCTGGCAGCTTTCTGTATCCCACCATGCGTACTTAAGAACATAATTTAATATCTCCAGATTCCAAAAGTGTCTTTATTCTGCAGTCTGGTTTAGGCTGTTTCAGTTGGAGTGAAGGCAGTAAAAAAGCTTAGAGCTAACAGAGTGAAACACAACCCCCATCAAAACTGAAGAAGGTCATCTGTAAAGTTCTTAATTTCATCTGTCATTTCTCTAATTTTTTTCTTTCTTTCTTTTGGGTTACTGCCCCATCACATGCAGTACGTTCCTCTGTAATTCCTATTTGCTTCACAAAAATAAAAAGCCTATCAAAATAATGTTTAGGGAGGTGCCTTACTGAATTCTACATATATATTATGGAAAGATGAAGACATACTAAGTTAAACATGAGTAGTTAAGTTAACACAGACAATTTGATATCTCATTCTCATGTTTTGAAATCTCTCTCACACTTCCATGCTCCAGCTTGGCCATTCCCATCCTATGGAGGGGAAATGAGTGTATCTCCTTTAATGTGGGAGACAAGTTAATTGCTTAGCAACTGGAGTAAAGATTCAAAGAATTTTATTATTTTCTTTTTTAGATTATTCAGTTAGGAAACTGAGCTCAGTTTTTTAGGTAAGTGTATGTAACTAGTATTTCTAGACAGTATCTTCAGTTTTTTATAGATACATATTATAACCTAATATATATAGCATTGATCCTTCTGCAATACAAAATTTAATTACATCAGGAATTAAACACAGGCAGTCACAACCGAAAAGGGGGAAAAAAAAAGAGCAATGCAAAAGGAAGAAAAGTCCTTAAAAATAGCAAAAGTAAATAACATAAAACTAAAACTAAAATTAGTAATGCCAAAGTAGTTCTCCCCTTGTCATAAAAGATGCACTTTACACCTTCCATTGGCAATCAGATAATTCATTCTGCAAATGAAATTTAGAACTAAGACTACTCTTGGTGTTAGTACCAAAGTATTCCAAAGTCTCCAAGCTGGATTCTGAGCTAATTGTTCTAACTGATATTGAAATACACAACAGTGTACAGACTAGGAATGCACACTTGTGGAGCAGTACTATCCCCTATGAGAGATGGGGGATGCCTGTAGACTTCAGGTACAACTCTTAACTGGGCTATCCTAAGTGGTATTAGAAGTTTTCACAGCTTAGTTCACACAGTTACTCAGACTGGAGTATAAGGATTTTAATGATCTTCGTGGGAAACAGGATAAAGCCCTTAGCTCCAATTTTGATTTGACATCTGGTGCAAAATGCATCTGAAACTACTTACCCAAAGCCAGAAAAGAAGCTGGTGCCAGAGAAGAAAAGTCCTCAAATCTTATCAGCCCCACTCTACCACCGAAAGACTATTTTTTAAAAACATGATACAAGACTGTTTTATCACTGAAATTCTTTTATTGTTTCAATCTAGGAGTTTTCACCTTGTGTTTTGCAATGGATTGCTTCTGCCATGGAGGAAGGTCATACTCACCAGCGGAGAGGAAGCCAACTGTGCAGTTATGAAACACCTCTGATTCATTTCACAGCTAAAACAACCTACAGTGACCCTTATGGGATGTAGCACGGCCACTATGAGCATTACACTTAAAGTAAGTGACTCATGTTATTTGTAAAGGAATTTCAAACCTCTTGTCCTGCTCCTGACCCTCCTTCTAATGTTAATACTTCCATGATTTTACAGATTTTTCTCTCCGATCAGCAAAGATGAGAGGTGTTCCTTTCTACTGCTTCTCAACAGATTAAGGGCTGTGCGGATGATTTTTTTATTCAATTAAATCTATGATTTTTTTTTTAACTAAAAAGAGGTGGGCACAGTCATGTGTTTACAGTAAAACAATGATTCAATGGAAGAGGAAAGAGCAGTTTTACAAAAGGATCTTTCCTGTCCTTTATCCTTGGCTCATATCATTATCCTCAAAAGAAATCTCCCATTCCCTCTCAAATCCCCTTGCTGAAGATTTGTTCCCTTGAACTAAATAGAGCAATATTTATTTACCTCAACTGATGATTTGTTGCAAATGATAGCAACAAACCAATTAAGTCATCAATCTTTTCTTTTGCTTTACAGAAAACCAATCAACCAAACCAAAAACCCCTCCCCAACATGGAGAGGATTCTATACTGAAGACATTAGTATGCTTGTGGCACAGGGAGTAATACCTGAACTGCATCATCTGTGGGTGCAGCAGACAGGGTAGCTGTCGTAGCTCCCCGTTTAGAGGGGCTGCAAAAGTAGCTGTGGAAATGTCAGTGCCATGGACCCAGACAACAACCTGAGTATCTGCAGTTGCTCATTGATGATGAGCTGGGTGGCTTGAAATCTGTGTCTGCATGACTCTCCTGGCAGAGGACCCAAGATCTGCTCAGACACTCATGAACTTTCTTTAAAGTAGGAAATCTCGGGATCTGTCATAAATCCAATGGTTATTATTGAAGAAGCAGCAAGGTTCCTAGGCAATCTGTCTCCATAAAACAATTAAAGTCAGACAGAGGAAGTCACTTTCGTGTAAGCTGTAGTTCTTATTACCCACATGTAATTTACAACTGGGTCAAGAGAGTCTGGGAGCCACAATTGCATTCTTGCCCTTCCCGTGCTCTGCAAGGCATTGTTAGAGGGTGTTCCTCAAAACCTGTTTAGGGTGGCTGAGCGCTAGGGACCATGGTTTATAGCTAGATCTGTGAATAGACCTCAGACCTGCAGGGCTCCATTTTGCAATGCCTGCTGTCTGCTGGAATTTATACCTCTGCATTTGTGGGGCTGCCCAAGCTACTGCGTAAGGTGATGATGTGTGAAGGATGGAGCTCATAGGCTCTGCAGCACAGAATATAGAAGGCCAAAGACTGCTTTAACGCTACTTTTCACCTTTCCAATATAACATGATTCTGGCAAAAGGTTGCCTTTAACTCACCTACCTACACAGCCTGCAGTGTCTTGCTGCACATGAAATCAGGACTCCTGTGATGGAGCCTGGTGGATATGTCTGTGTGGTGTATGTGCTGGGACATCCCTGTCTCTCTCAAAAGAATCAGGGGCAGGCTTGGTTCCAGTGTAAGATTTTTACCTTGTTATCTGGAGCTTGTCTTAAGCCCATGTCTTCAAACAGCTTGAAGTGAAGTGAATCTAGGCAGCCAGGGGGGCACTTGAGGCACAATGTATATTCCCTCCTCAGAAGGCAGCATGCTGAGCAAGGGAAACACCACAGACATAAAGAGAGTCTAAGTCTCAGCATGACAAAATTCAGCACTTCATTCAGTGGGGACAGATGGAGAAAGACAACTCAGTCCTCATGAGAAGTCCAGATATCCATCAGCTTCTGATTCTGAGTTCATCTGTGAAGGAACTCCTAGTAAACCTATGGAGAAGGAATTTAAACCCACCATGGTATCTATGTAGATAGCTTTTTGCTCAGCTTTAGGATATTCTGAGAGAAAGATCAGCACCTTGGCTGATTCCTCCCTGCCATTTTATATGAAGTATTTAGAATAGAATATAATACCTTGACTTATTTCAAATGACTGTGTTAAGAATAACTTTTTCATTCTTCCATTAAAGAAACGTGATTGCTTTGATCTTTAAAAAGGGGTACATAGAGTATGTAAGTAATATTTTGTATCTGGTACTGGTACGATGGCTGCTGAAATACTGTGTTCAGTTCTAGTTCATGAATAATACAGAGATTCAGGATTTTCCTTGTTGAATAGGTTAAGGGAGCATTTGAAGATTAATGAAAAGATTAGAAAAAATGGCACATAATAAGGAGCTTAACCTGCTTTCATATTTGGTAGAAGATGGAGGGGACCTGAAGCACCTGCTTCAAGGATAAAAATTTGTTCATAGAGTTCTCCAGCCTAACAGATCTAAAGGCTGAAAGCCAAAGCTTGAAAAAAAATTGACTAAAATTAAATATCCACTTCTCATGTTAAAGGTATAGAAAAAAAATTGCAGAGAAATGATGGGTTTTAAACCATTAGAAATTTGAAAATGGGGATCATATCAAAGACAATGCTCTATTGAGCTAGAAATTAGTTAAGAGGTCCTGTGGCTTCCATTATGGGGAGGATTACACCAGGTGATATGCATGGCCTCTTTCAAATGCTCTGTGAAGTGGTATCCTTGGTAGCACCATTTAATTTGACAGTTACACTCAGTAATAATTTGGCTCAAGAAGTAATGAATAATTATTGCTTAAGTAAGAACTAGTGAAGAGAATAACCAAAACATGCTTTTTGTTTTGAGTTATCTGAACTCCTGTTTATGAAGTAACAATTAATATTTTCTGTAGATCTGGTGGGGGTTCAATGGCTATGAAAAATGACCTGAGTAAATTTGATCTGAGTCCTTAGATAGAAAGATAGAAGTTATCCCTGAAAAGCTCCCCAGTAAGATACTGAACTCACTAGACTGAAAGTTCAAATTCTCTTTTCACATGGGCCTTTTGTGCCTCCAGTTGGAGGTGGAGGGAAAGCAGCAGCATGGGAATACTAAATTGGAGAATCCTAAACCATAACACAGCCCAACCCATTTTATGATTCTATGAAACTGTTGGATGTGTCCTGCTTTCAGAGAAAATTAATCCCTTCTCTACATCTCAGATTTGGGCTTTTCATTTTCAGTCATTGCTTGCTTGATCCAGTGTGTAACTATTGATACATATTACTAAATATTCTACCCTATATTTAGGTGTAATTGTATTCCAGTACATTGGGATTCCAGCTGAGGAGTAGACCCCTATTTTTGTGAACTATAAAGGCCCTGAGCATATTGAGTGAAATATATCTCAGCAAGGAAGTTGGTCTGGCCTTCTTTGCACAAGGAAGCTGTGATTGCTCATCTCATTTTATGATTTGCTATTAAGATAATAGAATTACAGCATAATTTGTTAGAATGGTCTCCTGAAGATCATTGAGTCCAATCCAGGCAACACCAATCAGAGCAGGTTTGTCCAGGATCCTGTTTGGTCAATTTTCAAGTATCTCCAAGGCTGCATTTTCCACATTTTTTTCTGGACAGCCCATTCACTACCCTAGAGGACAAAAAAACCAAAACCAACCAACCAACCAACCAACCAACCAAAAACCAAAGAAAAAACCTCAAAACAACCCACCAAAATCCTCAGAGATACTTCCCTGGTCATTTACTGTATTTATTCACCAGACCAAGTAATGCCAAGTAGATGTGAGAGCGAGCTTTTATCCTTGTATCAAAATGGAGATAGATGATGTCCCATAGCATCAGAATAAAAGGAATTTGATCTTGAAACCGCACTTCTTGTTTCAAACAGCAGAATAAACTAGCTTTGGGCCACTTGATGCCAATGTGATGACTAAGGCCTCTGCAACAGTTGCTGTGTTTCTAACTAAAAGTTCACATATTGATTTTATTAGACTTTTTGTTACTGGGCATTTGCTTTCACCCTGAAAAATCAGCTTCTTTTGCAAATACCACAGGGTCTTTTGTTTGTTTGGTTTTGTCTTTTTTAATATTAATAATAAAGAGCCTGAAATAACAGTTCAGCAGTGCAAAGTTCAGTACAAAAGCTCAGCAATAAATTCTACCCTGAATGACCACCTTACACCCAAATAGCCAAACTAAAGTCCAAGCAGGTGGAGACACAAGAAATAATGTAATTTATTCAAAATAGGTTATTATCCAAGAAATGGAACTCACCATCTTCTTCCAGCCCAACTCTGTGCCCATGAAGGACTCTCAGAGGAATCACTTCTGAAATTCCTTCCCTCTGCTCTTGAGTGGACAAAATTTCGGCTGATAAAAAAGGAGAGAACATAGAAGTAATGCAATTAGGTCTCAGACAGACCAGGATATTGATCTGCTTTTCAACTGCATGCTTATAACAGGAATTTCATCAAGATTTGCTAATGACCAGAACGTTTTACTGTAAACTCTATTCAGTGGATGGTTATAAATGCTGGCACAGTATCCCAACACATATTTTTTTAATAAAAATGCAAATAAATAAATAAGGTGTCTCTTGAGAACTGCTTTCTGTTCCGTAAAAGCTTTTGCTTAAAAAGAGGGATCATAAGGAGTGTGAAAATTTAGCACTACAGTCTTGATTCTGCGGTCATTCCCATGGCTGCTCCAGCTGTTCCAGGCAGCAAGAACTGCACCCTGGAGAATGTGAGCAGGACAAGAATTAATGGAGCAGTGTGGCTTTGCACCAAGCAAGGAGCACATCCGATGTGCCTCACACACTAATGGCACCACATAAATGAATAATGAGCTCTTCTCCTCAGGGGTGGGGGTGGTGTGATAAAGGGTGAAATCCTGGCCTTTTACAGCTCATGCCTGACTTTTCCTTGACATCAGCCAGGCCTGAATTTGACCATAGAGGGATTTATTTCAGACTTTCTTCTCAGCAACTTTGTGCTACTCTGAGAAAGCATCCTTGGCAGTCAGGGCAGTGAACATTTACACAATTGCAGAGACCCACTGATTTAATGCCCCAGATTGTCACCGAGGTGAGTCACTTCAGAGGCAGGTCTGTGGCTTTAAATTGCAGTAGCATATTTTAACCGGTTTCAAGGGGCTGAAACCAACATTTCCAAAGATAAACAACTTCTTTTGTGGTGATATAATTCCACCAAGGGAGTCTCCATGTTAAATACACTGTGAATATGGAGAGGAGAGAATCTTAGGTGTAGTTTTAAATGCAGCTGGACATGGGTCTTGAAGCTATTCCCTCATTATAAATGAATGGATTGGATCTTGTCTTGTCTATCTTCCTGAATAAAGCCGGACCAAAAATGATCCATCAAAATTATCATACTTGAAGAGAATATAATTCCTTCAGCAGGACCAGTTATAAGAAAGAGATGGTTAATCTCATACACATCTGCCTTTAATTTCCCTACTAAATGACCTATTTTCTGCTGAACTAATCTATCTGGGAATTTTCTGGATCTATAATGACATGCTTTAACCATCCCTGTGCCATAACAGTGGGAGCTATATGTCAGAAAATATCAGTATTATAATTTTGGAGAAGGCATAATGAAGGATAGTAATGCCTGTAATACACTTACTATACTAATATATTATACTAATATCTTGCTTGAAATTATTGCAATATAAATGAAAGTCATGTCCTGAAGTTCCAGGGAAGTAAAAGTTCTCTATGACTGAAAAGACCTGCTTGTTATTCCTATAGTGAATTTCATTTGTGCAATCTATCCACACCAGAAGCTGCAACCGTTTGGGGTCCAGTTTGGGGTTTTGGGAGGATCTGGCCATACAGAAGACTTCGAGAAGGCACAGATCTATCTGCAGTAAGGACTTGCTTCCAGCCCTATTGGAGAGTCTCCACTGGTCCCAGTTTGCTCCAGTGGCAATGACCCAAAGACACTGGTGGGGTTTACAGGGCTCCAAGGGCAGGACTGGAGCTGGGAACTGCAAACCATCTGTGTGGCAAGCTGTCTGAGGGAACCAAAGGCAGATCTGCAGAGCAGCAGGGACAGAAGGGTGCAGCTCATGGTAAAGAGGATCAGCATTAAATGCACTGCTGCATGGCACTGCACAGGAGGTCCTGTTGGACTCTACTTCATATACCTTGTGCTGGTCTGCTTTCCTGGCTTCATAAGTGCTCCTTCTCCTGAAGAAAGATTTCTGTGTTCAAGTACAGTCTCAGACAGCCGGTGACTGGAGAAAGCTTAGCTTTTAAGAGAACCTAGTGAGTTTATGTTTTAGTTTTCCCAGTTTCTAGCTAATGTCTGAGACCAATAAAATTTTCCCTCATGAGGGGCAGTGTGTACATTGACTATTTCCCCTTTAGTCACGGTTAACTACCAGACAACTGGATTACATATATGAACAAGTAAGAATTACTGATTTGTAACCAACCTGTAAACCATACATATTTATATTGAACAATAAGCAAAATTTAGAGTCTTAGTTTTCAAATTTCTGTGTGAAATAATTATTATAATTTTATTATGAGGGGCACATTCAAGAGAGAAATAAATAAATGCCACTTTTTTTTTGTATAATTTATTATGCATAAAGAAAACCAGAAAGAAAACCAATGATAATTACAAAAAAATGCTGATAAAAACTTCTTTTATGTTGAAGTTCTTGATTCTGTTGAAGGTCTCTGCCTGTGCAATACCAAATTCCGGATAGACATAAAACTTCTAAGATCTTGAATATTGTCTATGGTGTCCATATTACATATAATATGCAGTAAGTTATAGCGTAAAAATAGCAATATTCACAATCTATCACTGGCTTTTTCAAGATAGGATTAGGAATTAAAGGAAAGTACTTCAAAGCTAAACTAGGAATAGTATGTGAAGGCATGACTCTTAGATTCTTCAATTTTTTTCTATAATAGAATATCCCATTCCCCAGAATAGTTTTTCCTTCTTGATATCCATCTTTTTCTTAGATTTTACAGCTTCACACTTCTGCAATTACTCTGTTGAAAGAATGATTTGTTTCAAAATACTGCATTTCTGAGTACATCATAAAAATATATGTCCCGTTCCTAATGAAGTAACTTTACTTAAAGCATGGAAAGCAAGCAGTAAATTTTAATGCATTGGAGTATAAAATAAGCATGGCTGTAGTTTTTGATTCAAAAGTCTGTCAGGGCAGTATTCTGTTTCCAACAGCAACTGCCTTAGGCAGCACTGCAATTTAAGTGAGAATCCAATAAAATATCTGACCAAATAGTTATTGCTGTGAAGTAAATCTCATATATGAAGAATATCTAACTGGTACTATTTTTATTTATAACAATACAAATCAATGTTTGCATTAATATTAAAAGCAAAAAAATTAATTTTATGAAACTCTTACTCATTCTAAAACACCACACTATCCCTTTGAAGTGGCCAAAACTGGGAGACCCCCAGGAGACTGCGAGTCAGCCTTGTATGCAGCTGGGATGGAGAATTCAACACAGCTCTTTCCTTAACACTTTCCCAGATGGGTCTATTTTTCTTCAGTTGCTTAAGCTTCACACCTTCACTACACAGGAGTTTAACAAATTTTTTGCCAGACTTAGGTACGCTTTATAGATAAGCATGATATTTCTGATTTCCTTTCCCCCAAAATATATGCACTTTTAATTATTTTTCTATATAAAACCCCCCAGTTTGGATCTTTATCTTTCCTTAATGTTGACTTCTGAGAAACATTTCAATGTCAACCACACAAACTATCATTAAGTTCATGTGTTAACACCAACTGAAATGAAAAGGGTTAGACTTTGTCTTTTAAAATATAACATATTTTGTGTTCTGTAGTTTAAAAAAGACAACTATACATGAGCTTTCACCAGCTTCTACTTAGTGCATATGCAGAAGCTCTTTTTCAGAAGCATAAAGACTTGAAACATGTATTTTAAAAAATGAAAGCATGTGTGGTGCAAAATCTGAACCTGTCACAGGAACTAGATAAATAGCTCAAATGGGCCAGATCTAGCCAATGAACAGAGTGTTTAACAACAGTGATTTATATTATTTCCCTTTCATGTTATAATAATTGTCAGGAATTGAATTTATGTTGTGTCATTTCCTGTTCTAGCTGCAATCTTTGCTTCAAGAAAGAAGGTTTTAGAACTTTAATGCCTTCACTGTTCTTGGAAAGATAACAGTAAATGGGACTCTTTTATGATTTCATTGCTTGGTTATTAGTGTTCCTTCTTTCTATGGCCTTCAGGGAAAACTAGAAGGAAAGGGCAAGACAAAGAATTGTCTTCCCATCGAAAAACACAAAGAGTTGGATTGTTGTTGCTGAAGGCAAAAAGTGAGCAGGGGAAAATGATGCTCTCCAAATTACTCCATAACAGGAAGCCCTAAAAATGTCTCCCATTCCTCTGCTAGATCTGCATCAATTTGCAGTGTGAGCAGCAGAAAGGGCAGATGGTGGATCAAAGAGGAAACATTTACCTAAACAATGAAAAAGCACTCCCCCAAATTCTCTACACCCGAGGAAAGGCAGATTGCACAGACAAGCTTACTTGCTAACACAAGATTACTTGCTAACAGGGAGGCAGATTTCTATTAAGCATGGTGTTGTTTGATAGCAGCAGAAGCAAGGAGACAGTGAGCATGAGGAGAGACATGAATGCCTGATAGGAATTTAGTCCAGAAGCCAGCAAGAAATCATTAAGTATGTACGTTTCATCGCAATACCTAATGTGATAATATTGTCTTTATTGATGTGGTACATGCCTTTCAGCTCTTAAGTGGAGTTCTTTCTACTGAAACGCACATATCTGAAAATGAGATGTATTGACTCATAAAATTCAGCAATAGCTGAAAAAAACAGTAAACAAACTGTCCTAGACGTTCTCTTGTCACCATGGTAGGAAAGAAATATAAAAGAGTGAATTTAGTCTATATTCTGCAGAGTTGAATTAAATGAGGCCTATTCCAGCTAAAATAATATTTCAATTCTCAATTAATATAACCAAAGTATCCCAGCAAGAAATGCAATTAATATTCCTCCAAACAGGAATGTGACTCCTGTGTCTCCTGTTTCATCTAAGTCTCCCTCTTCCTGGGAAGCACACATTTCTCCTCCACCAGAAATGAGTCACAAAGACATCTCCAGCAGCTTGTTTAGCTAGACAGACTATGCCAGACTAGGGAAGGGAAGCAGTCCCCCAGAGCCTTTAAGCAGCACATTCCCATGGAAGCAGGGGCTGGAACTAGATGATCTTTAAAGGTCCTTCCAACACAAAAAATTCCATGATTCTGTGATTTTGCTGCATCTCTCTCTTTTCCATGCTGAGAGCAGGAGTTGGGCATTGAATGACTGTGACGACAATGTGCTCCTCAGGCTGTTGATGATGGGGCAGAGCCAGCTGTCAGGAGGAACCTATGCAGAAGATCTGGAGCCTTGTGCCTTCAAGGGACTCCCTGGCACAGGCTCTCGCCACATGGGTGCCAGAGGACAGGGAAGGTTTGGGGAAGAGGTGGTTGGAGGGCAGTGGGGCTGGATGAACACCCAGCCTGCTCCCATCTGCAAGGCCAAGGTGGAGCCAGGAGCAATGCAAGCAGTGTCACCACCTCCTTCGCTGTTTCAGCCGCTCTCGTCATCTGGATAAATATTGAACAAATGGCTGTCTGCCCTCCATTACCTGAATGAAAGGGGAAGGGAACGAGCTGGATTTTTGGCAGGGATTGCTGAGGTGGTGGCATGTCTCGCAAGCACTGATCACCCCAGAAGCAAAGAGAAGGCTGTCTGCTCAGTGCGCATGTTGTATGTGCACTGTGTCTCAGATATGCACGTACAGCCAGCCAGCCCAGAGTCACAGTTTCCCTGGAATTTGGGGGCTGCTCAAAAAGAAACCAGGTTAGATCTGGAAATTTGGGATTGAATTGGCAAAGTTAAACACCACAAGCAGAAGACTTCTGAGGAGAACATACTTAATATACTAGTACATGGTATCTCTTTACCTATAAAACCTCATTCTTTCCGCTTGACTTCTTTCAGTTTGTCTAGGAAATAGACATCAGTGATTCATAAACTCCATGATCTTCTACTGTGAAAATGACAGTGATGCTGAAAAGGCTGCAGGAAATTTGGATAGCTCAGACTTCCTACCTCACCCAGTTTCAAAAAAGCCACATTGTGCCTCTGGTGTTGGATGTTGTTTCAAAGGTCTGTAATGATACAGCTTAGCCCTAAAGCTACAGCACTGTATGTGACTTCTTTCACATACCTTATTATTTTGATCCCAATACAGCACTGTATGTGACTTCTTTCACATACCTTATTATTTTGATCCCAATATAGTTTATAAGGTTTCCTTATAACCTTAAGCTCTTTCCTTATAACCTATAAGCTCTCAGCTTCTGTTCTGATCATTCTCCTTTATTAATCTCAGCTGCACTGAAAATAGTGAATGCAGAAAGAGAGAATCTGTCCTGGCCAGATTCTGATTACACATCCCAGATTCACACACTGATAAATCTAGTTACTTCTAGTGGAATTACTTCAAAACTAGACTCAGGATATAAAGGCCAGAAGTTTAAAGCTCACCTCCCACTCCAGCAGCTGAGCCAACGTCCCCTTTGCAATAAGAGGACATGGAAGTGACACTGCTGAGGGTTGCTTTTGCCAGGCTTCTAGAGCATAATTTGCATGCTCCTAACATTGCTCTGGGGGAGTATCCCTGAACAGAAAGAGTCCTTTGCTCTTGCACACTAAAAAGCCTCTCTAAATTCTGAATCCACAGCTAAATAAAATAATAAGATTTTCAGGCATGTTTTGTATTAGCAGCTCACATTCAGGAGGATGAAACCTTCTAGTTGCTGGATCCTTTTCCAGGCATAGTTCATTTTTCTAGCTGCTTAAGACATTCATGCAGGGCAGAGTTGTAAAGGATCTATTTTGCTCTGCTCTTCCTTCAAACCTAAACTGATCAAACCTAAATTGGTAGTGCTCATCTCTTAGGATGCAAAGCCAAGTTAGGAAAATAAAGGGTATGTGGGATTATGATCACTCAGAGCATGGTGACTGGTACAACCTTTTACCTGTCTTGTGTTTCCTAGTATGGACAAATAACTTGATTTTTTTAGAGCTTGCAGCATAACCTCCTCATTATCACATTTGTCGAAACAGATGGGAAAGCATTTGGAAGGGCTGGTTAGAAAGTGATGCTTTCTACAAAAAGAAAGTTGTATTTAAACACTTATTCAAGTTGTTAGGGAGGCAACAAATTCAGCTTCCCAAATCTGATCCATTTGCATAATTTATCTTTTGTTCTTTGGTTTTCTGCTTGCTGTTCACATTCCCTTCTTGCCCTTTACAATTCTACTGTGTTGGATATGTGCAAAATAATAGGACCAACATAAGCACATGTATTTCATAATCCCAACCAGCACTTTACAAGTTATTTTTTATGGGTTTTTTTGGTGGCTTCATTTGGGCTGGATTTCCATTTTCTAAAAGATATCTGTTTGATTGAATAACCTCTTGAGTTTTACAATTATCCCATACTGTTCCATGTTCTTTAGCTTTCCTCCTTATTTTCTTTTTTTTTACTTTTTTTCTTTTTACATGCCTTCTGTGACTGTTAAGAGATATTCTAAGATTTTTAATTTTGCTTCTTTTGATTTTAAAGCTTTTTTTATTATTATTTGAATGGGTAGGCAGCTGGTGTTCTGTGACAAGAGCAGTAATTTTCTTTCTGATGAACAGTTTATTTGAGGAAAAATGCAATTCTGGTTGTCCCAAAACTATTAACAAATTTAGGTCAAATTCATGAAATAGTTTTGGCTGGAAAAACAACAACTTTGAGATGTTACATTAGCAAAACTGCTGGATAAGGAATCAGCTACCTTTCATCTATAGGTTTTGAAGCTCTCTCAACTTTAATTCTCTGAGTTCCCTCTTTTTGAGGGATGTTGAATGTAAATCTCAGCAGAATGCTTTAAGTATCCTCTTGCACTCTGGGGTCGTGTCTCAGGTGCGTTCCCAGACCCACTCTTGAGCACAATGTGTCTGTGTTGACTCTGAGCATATTTTAAATACTTAATGGAAAATGAATCTGATCCCACAGGTGCGATCGAGGAAGGCCCAGATCAAAATTAAGTACAGCCAGGTGGGAGAAAGCTCCATATTGAAGGGGGAAATGTGAGGTCAAGGTTTCTCAGCGAGGAAAGGATTGCACCCTGTTTATCCACCCTAGGACCATTCCATAAAAACTCCTCCTATGACAGTTCTGAGACTTTAATCTGGCATTTGCTTGCTTTTCTGGACTAATTGACAAAATCCAGTTCAATAACTCTGCTGTATATCAGATTATTCCAAGATTGTTTATTCTTCATGAACCTAATTTGAGAACATTTTCTGCAGCATATAGGAATAGTTATGACTTAACTCTTATATGATAAGTGATTTTACTGATCAGTCAGCAGGCCATATCTACCCAAGGATTAGATTAAAAACTACCTATATAGCTTTGGACATGAAGTTCATTCAATATACTGACTTAAAATGACCTAATCTGGCCTCGGACTGAAAAATGATGGCCTGTTTGGACTGCTTTGGTGCATTACCTTGCTGTTTCTTGGGGTTTTAGATTTCCTTAATCAGACAAAAAAACCCCAAAAACCTGTTTAATCTGAAATAGTTCAGTATCACCATCGCATAGGGAAGAATTTTCTTTGCTGCTTGTTCATACCCAGACAAGAGCATCAATATTATCATTGCTAAGTAAGATATAATGTGTTACAGGAAATTAATATATTATTCAGTATCGGATTCCATGGTTCTATATTTTATTAATTATAATTGATTTAGTTGTAGGTAGGTTCTCATTAATGGTTAACATATTGCACCAGTTTGGCAGGAGCTTGGTATCTTCTGCTCCCTGGTTCTGTGACTATTTGTTTCTTTATATACGAGTACTAAACTTTAACTACAGTTAACTTCAGAATGATAATTGTTTTCTTGCAAAATGATATTATTTTTTTGTGTGAAAGCCTCCCTCCTGGATAGTGGTTTGTGTTCACCTTCACTGGAGCAGGTGACCTGAGTGTTGACCATGACAAAGGCCAAACATGCCACTGTGGAGCCAGCAACCCACACTAGCATAGTGCCCTGCCATCCACACCCCAACTGATCCAGCAAAGAGAATAAATAGGCGTGCAGATGAGTGTGTGTGGGCACCAGGCAGGGCAGCAGTTGTGCTGCAGTTTATGGGGAAACTCGTGTGCTTAAATCGCACATGGAGCGTATGTTTAGTGAACCATGTCACATTCTTGTTACGGGCTAAAAATTCCAAAGTAAAATGTGTAGACAAGCCTGGTGTGAGAGCCTATTTAAGGAAATTGTCTCTGAGTCCTGGAGCCATCTGTGATATAAAAGTATACTGCACAGACTCCTTGAATAAAAGGATTCACTGGCAGGGCTTGCTGGAAACCTCAGTCAGAGATTTTTCATACAGCAGCATATAGATCTTCCCCATGATGAATCAGATTCACTCAGAATGCCTGCTGTTCAGAAGTGATTTCAGGCTTGAATAGTCTCTTACTGGTGGCCTGGATTGATCCAGGGAAGGGAATGGGGGTCACAGGCTGCTGAAGAAGGCCTGATATTCTTTTGGAGTGACCTCTAGAAGTAATAATCATAAGGGAGAGCCAGTTCAAGGGTGGTAGGCTAGAACCACTTGGAAACTAATGACAGCTCTACTTGTGCATTGAAGTTTCCCTCACAGGCTGCAGCACTGATTTAGTTGGTATGTTAATATGCAAGTTTAAATTAAATCAGGCTTGTGTCAGTTCTATCGAAGAGGCACATTCACTTAGCCCTGCAGTTTTATAAAATGCAAAGAAAGAAAACCATATGGCAGATTAGGGCAAATTACTCTAAAATTGTGGCTGAGAGCCAAGGGAGAGTGAGCTTGAGAGAGCATTCACGTCTGTTTGAAATATGCCCACTTTCACTCTGCTGCTTTACACACTTGGAAGTGGAAGGCTCATTTCCCTGTGAGCTGAAATGTATTAAATGCTCCACATCTTAAAGAAAGTAATGTGTCCAGTATTTGTGGAAGTTACAATAAAAGCATATATATTATTTTCTTTTTAAAATTTGGATTGGATTTACTAGCAAAGACTGAATAAAAGAGCTTAGTGCAAGCCCAGGAGCATCAAGAGGGGAATGAACACATGTAATAAGCAACACTTAGTAGACAGTCCTGGCTATTATTACTGCACGTATAGCACAACAGTGACTACAAGATTTATGCAGGAACTGAGATCATGCAGCACTGAAAATAACCATAATAATGATCCCTGCTCCAAAGAGCTTTCAGTGGAGTTTTATTTTCCAAGCTGTGAGAAGCTTCAATAAGGAAATGAAGCAGAAAGGAAATAAATAAATGGCACTTTGAAAACTTCTTTAGTTTTAATAACATAGAAAGGTGTCCTAGCACTTTGTCACTCAGAATAAGGAGAAAAAATGAAATATTATGTTTTCTTGGTAGCAATTTGGCTTTGCTCCACAGTTCCTCTGAGTAATTGCACACATTTTCTGTGGGCACTCCATGGATGGGTGGGACCAGGACGAGGGAGGGTTCTCAGGAGCAAATATTCTGCAGTACTTATCACTGAATGAGTACTGAAATGGACAGTGATGGCAGAGAGCACCTGGGTCATCAGCAGAAGTACCCTCCAGGTTGCCAGAAGGGCTTTTCTCACATCATGAGGATCCTCTGGATGACAAGGCTTCTCTTCTCTATCCTGCAGGTCCTAAACCCTTCATCTTAGAGGAGTGTCAAGCCAGAAAACTCAGAAGTTGCAGCTCCAGAGGATTACAAGTCCAGAACTATTATGCAGAAGCACTGAATTTTTTTTTCCAGAGCCTCATCTCTTCTAACTGTAGTCAGGACTGTCCAGCCTGTGGCCAAGAGGACAGTTGCATCTGCCTTTCAGTACTGAGTGCTCTCCTATGTGTTATGGAAATTATGCAAGGAAGCCACCATGGCCAGGTTTGATTCTATGTGTCAATTGAATTGATAAGCCAAAAAGTAGATTCCTCTATAACTGCTCTTATATCAGGAGTGCTACAGCTCAAGCTGGGTGCCTCTGAAGAGGGATCTCAAACAGAGAAATTGCTAGACAGCTATTCCCTTGCACTCTAAATTCCCCATCCTTCATGTGACAGATGGGACCTTTGGTAATATTTGGATCTGAGATCTTCGTATGCCTCACTAGGTACCTTCTTTATCTCTAGGAGATGGTTTCCTTTCCTATCTCTGAGGGTGCAATTTCTATTAATGAATGCAGCTTCCTTATCTTCTGGCTTGAATGAGCTCTGGGGTTCCTTGGTTTACTTGACTGTGTAAAAGTTCACCATATCTGAGTGCAAATTCACAGCTTGTGGCCAAAGATTTCAGAAAATCTGGCTGCTAGTGGTGCACAAATTCTGCTAAAGAAGCTGTACAGAAGTAGATACCAAATCACAGAGTGTGTGCCAGCTCAGCAGGTGACTGTACCAGCTGCCACTCTACCATCATGACAGTGCCAGTCGACAAGCTGCCACCAAAACAGCACCCAGCTCTCTGCTCCAAGCCTTGAAAATCTTTGATGTGACTACTGAAAATGTTTTGGAAAGCCTCTGCCTTGCACCGGGGCAGTGCTGCACTGTACTGCCAGTGTGGGGTACCCGACAGATACTGCTCTGGTTTCCATGGTAACTCTCTCTGTGCATTTATAGTCTCTCACAGCCTTCATTAGATTTAACATTCAGAGAGACACTGATTAAAACATGACATTCCTAACACACCGAAGAAATCATTTTGTACAGAACACTATTTTGCGGCATAGACAGACTGGGTGATGGCCAAATTAGCTAATAGAAATTTCAGCTGACATTGGAACAGACCACAAAAGGCTGAATTCATATAAAGCGAAATGTTTAAGTGTGTCTCTCAAACTTAGCAATGTAGACAGGAGAAATGTGGTGCATGGGTATAGCAGGGACGTCTCACGTGAAATATGTCTGCGGAATCCAAACCTATCCTGAGGGGCCCTCATTCACATATTTCTCAGTAGTGAACTTAAAACGTATTGAGGCACTATCAAACCAAGACGTTTGCTTAGACAGGGATGCAGCAGGAGGACAACAGGAATGTTTTTCCCCATACTAATTCCCATCCCTCTACCAGCTGGATCTTGCTGGAACTTGTGTACAGTGCTCTGTGATGGAAACAGCAGCGCCGAAAGGCTCTAAGCTTCCAGCTATGATCCTTCCACCCTCTGAAAACGTCTTTGACCACCAGCTGCTGTCCCAAGATTTTCTGTTCTTCATTTTCAGTACTATATGAGAACTATCTTCCTTTCTCACTCCTGCCTTTGGGCTGAAGATCTCCAGTGCAGACTCTGCTTCACAGCAGCACTCGGCTGGGGAGGGGAAGAAGGGCAGCAGAGACCTTCCAGAGGTCTCTCTCCAGAGATAGATATCCAGTATCTACCTACCCAGAGGTAACAGTGCTCCAGTGTGGGAGGGGGACAGAAGTGTGCATTAGAGACTCAGGGGGCTCTGGTAGTACAGAAGAGTAACACAAGAGTAGCACAATTGAAACAGCAACTAATAAAACATTGTGGGGGGTGACGGAATACACACTCAGAACAGCAAAACTATCATGGTTTTCAGTGCACTGTTCATTGCCAGTTCAACCTCCTAAAGAGACTCATTTCCATCTACCTCCTGCCTCTGCCTCATTCTACACTTAAGCACAGGAAAGAAATGCCTGGATTTCATGGAAACCACCTCTCACCCAAGGTGATGCATCTGCAAATCCTTTCAAACAGAACAGAGTCATAGGGCTGTATGGACACCCAGGGGTCATCTCACCTGCTGTTCCTCAACTCTTTTAAAACTTACTTCCAGACAACCTTTTTGAAATTATGCCAAGGATCATCCAGTATAATGTTGCCACGATGGTTTTCATTTAAATCCGAATAAAATTCAGCTGCCCTGGGAAAAATCTACCGTGACATTTATTTTCCTCCATTTTATTTTCCTGCTTACATGCCTGAAAATATATATGTGTGCATTTATATTTAAATTTTGTTTATATTTAAACAATTTAAATTTACATTTAAACCTGAAGTTTTTTCAAAACAATTATGAAATATCTTGTGATTTCTTACAGATCACCAGATGTTTCGCAGATCACAGTCTGAGAAATATTCATATACATTTGATAGCTGTATTGGGAGGTGATGGATTGCACCTTAAGGCTGTCTGTACACTCAGAAATTAAACATGGCCAGGAAGCTGTGCTGGGCACTGGAATTCAAGTATCTCTATCAAAAAATTGCTAAAGCTTTACCAAATAACTGCTGGGCACAGCTCAGAGGTCAGCACATGTGAGGAGCCATTCCTAACATAACTTTTCTGCATGGCCTCTCTGTTTAGAAGGGTGAGAGAAACTGCAGGCAGACATTCAGTCAAAATAATCCACTCTGGTCTCACTGCAAGAGAATAAACGTGATACCATTAGTTTTACTCATATTTTTTAGTTGATGCAGTAGACACTTATATGTGGTCTGATGTAATACAGATCTCTGTCCTCTGTATCAAAAGGTGTCACCACATTTTATTCTGTCACCTGTCACTATAGAATCAGAATATTTCCTAATAGCTCAGTAGCAGTGATAAGATTTTCCACCAGATTTCATGGTGTCTAGCATCAAATTGTTTGGCATAGTGTTTTCATTAGGCATTTCTTTCCTGTTAATTAGTTTAATTAGACATTTATTTAATGATATTTAGGAGTTGAAAGGTATACCAGGAAAACTGGTATTGCTTTTATGAAAATTAATTTGGTTTGATTTCAGGTCTCTAGAAATAAATGTTACAGCCCAGGCTAGTGATACAGGCTTTTATTTTACTTATGGACCATGACAGCCTCCTCCAGAGGGTGATTCCTCCCAGAAAAAGCAGACATTTGAGAGATGTGGCATTACTCCAGGGAGGATTTACAGATATTTCTTGTGGTCATAAAGAGACATGAGACCAAATTTTCAGGTGAAATATATTTCAATCATGTACCATACTTTTCAAACAAAAATAATTAAAAATACTTTCAGAAAAGAAAGTAATTACTGAAACAGAACAGGCTTTTTAGGAAGGCAAAGTTATCAATTCTAGAGTGATTTCCCCATATCTTGCTTTGAATTAAGATAAAAACTGTAGTTTTATCTCCATTGCAATAAAAGATAAACTTATATAAAAGACTGAGAAACAATGAGTTTGAATAATGACTGTTCTTCAGCATTCTACTAAAAAGTTTGCATTTGTATCCTTCTATACTTCATCTGCTTCTTTCTTTCAGGCATTACTTGTTTTCAAGTAACGAATCTGTCCATATATTTCTCCAGTGAGCAGTGCAATAGTGTCTTTGTGGTCAGGTCTTCCTCAAGGTATTACCTTAAATGGTAACAAATAAATAATAACCTGTGTCTTTTTTCCTTTTGTTTTTTCCCAGCTAACATTGCAGTCACTCCTTAACTTGGATTTTTCATCAGAAGGATTTTCTATGATCATGCAAGACACATGGGGAAAAAAAAGGAAAGTTTGTAACTCAGTACTTGCTCAGACTTCTATGTTTCCAAATCACTGGTTTATATCTTGAATATATTTCCTTTGTCACCTTTATTTTGCAATTGGGCAGAAAATGAGATTTATCCAGCTGCCAGATTAGCCCTGTGTGTAGCATGAACATAGTTCAAGAGCTCTTATCAAGTTTTGGAGGAGATTATCTCAGAAAGTTCAAATGGTTGCCATGAATTGCACTGCAGGTATATTCTCCCAGAATACAAAGGACTAATGAGTTATAGTACAAACCAACACATGAATTTTTCTTGTTAAAGAAATCTCCACTTTCTGTTGTTATTTACCAATGGAGCTGAATGAGGAAAAGAAAACAGGACTTGGGCAGATGGTGGAGACAGGCTGAATGCTGCTTATTCTGCTTCAGAACATCTATCAGACTCACTGCCAGAAGCAGTGCTCACTGAAAAAATAGACTTTCTGTGCTATTTTTCAAACCTTAGAATTCTTGAGCTTGTCTGTGAAAATACCAAAACACAGGCTACATCTCCACCCATTGTGAGCCCTCTCACCCACAGCTACGCTCAGTGGCTGGAGGCTGGGCTGCCTTGTGGTGGAGAAGGGGAGCAGAGACTACCACAGCCAAGAACAGGTGTTCCCATTGGCAGGGGACAGATCCAAAGAGCTGCCAAGGGCCCTGTTGAGTTCAGGGAGAGTCAAGGTCGTTCAGCATCTCAGCTGATCAAGTCCTCAGAATTCGCAGCCGTTACTCTGCACACCCAAAAGCAGTTGGTTCTGTTCCTTTGCGCGCGAGCGAGCGCTGCTCCAGCCGGGAGCGTTCCGGAAAAGGCCTCAGCTGGGAAGTACTGACTCCATGTTACTGCTGTGAATGTCACCAGTGGGAAATCATTGTTCTAGGACTCTGTAAGCCATGTCCCTCCATTATATGCGGTTTGAATATATTAGAATAAATTTAGGAAGCAATTCATTTCAGCAGTAGACGGTACAACATAGACAATAAACAATAACACTCCACTTTTCAGACCTACTAATTGTACTCAAAGACTGAAGTGAATTATGAGGATTTCCAGTTCTAGCAGTGCTGTTTCCAGCCCATGGGTGTGGAGGCGATGAACATGCTGTGTTGAGCCCAGTACATATCTCTTTTCCCTCAGTTTCTTTCTGAACTCAATTGCTTGTTGATTTTTTTTGCCTTCCAACTCTTTCTTTGCTGCCTGCTGAAGGCTTTCAGTGAGGTGCTTGACCCTCCTTTGAGAGTCTAGGTATACTTTATCTCCTGTGCCAATGCTGCTGCATGGACCATTTGACAAGAGAAATCCTGAGAGCCAGACAGCTGGCACTATCTTTGCCAAAATCTAAAAATGTTGCTGTCTCAAACTTGTAAGCCCTTATCTGGAGGCTTACAAATCCTCCACCCCTGCCCAGACTATGACAGCATGTGTAGAAACACGAAGCATGCTTAACTGTGCTGGTGAGTGAAGGGGCAGACTCTTTCCAGGGAAGTGTGCCATGGATGCAAGAGGCCATGCACAATATACTTTCATTGAAGCAACATGGAGTTACCAGCAACATTTGTGCCAGAACTGGTCTTCCATATGGTTGCTAGGAGAGAAGATTTACTTTAAGAGATTCGAGAAAAGTAAATGTTGTTTTTCTGTTTATTTCAGCCTGTTTACTTCCTGAATTTGGCAGCATTTTCTCTATAGTCAGCAGAGTAGTTTCCTAAGTCCTGGCAGAAATATTTTACCCTATTGTCTGTTTGAGTGTTTCACACAGAAACAGGAAAGAGAATATTTCTTTTTAAAAAGTTTTTCAAAGCCTGTGAAATGCAAACAACAAATTATTGTTGTTATTCCTGTCCTGCTTCCTCACCATCCTATATCTTATTACATTTTTATCACAGTACATCTGCAGACTTTTCTACATTTTATCCTTCATGCTGATATAGCTGTCTAGGAAAAGCCATGCTGGTATAATCCCCAGAGTAAACAGCTTTGCTCTGCTTTAAGCATAGCTTTTCAATTTAACTTAAACCTCTTTTTAAGAGGTATAAACAGACCAAAAAATCTACAATTATATTGGATTAAGACTGATCAGTTTGAAGTTTATCTGTATCCTACCCTCAAAACCTTTTGCATATAGACCAGACCATATGTGAAGCTCTTTTGAGTGAAACTGTGTAAGCTTATAGTACGTTCTTCAGGCAAGTATAAGCTTGCCTTTGTCCACTTCCAGACTGACTGAGAAGAAACTATCTGACCTTATTATGTGATAGTTAGCCCAAGGTAATAAACCTTGTGGAGGCCCAGCTCTTAAATTGTTTTAAGTGTGGAAGCAGATATGTCTTTTTGTTATTCCACTCAGAGAAGACACAATGGATGAATGCTCTTCACAGCATAAAATGTAGAGATATCTAAAATATCTTTAATTGTATCATAGGCTGCTATAAAAATCCTTTACATGTTCTTTAAAGGAACATCATCAGACCAGACAACTCCATTAGTTATGGCAGAAATTTCTGATGTCTAGCAGTAATTTATTGCTACAGCTCTTTGGACAATGGCCAAGTGGAACTCATGAAGAAAAAGCCACTGCATACAAGTACAGTACCTGATTTGAGCAGTGCAGAGGGGATGCTTCTGACTTCTTGGATTTGCTATGCTCAAGTGCATCAAGTAAGTCCGGCATCAAATACAACAGAGCTGATGCTTCTGAAGTAGCTGTTGCTGTAATTCATGTTGCAAAGAGCTGCTTCTGGGATGCTGGCAATTTTGGATAACTGACTGAAACATATCAGCTCTGATGTCCGTCCACTCGGCACTCTTACTTCATGCAGGTGTAAATGATAGAATCATAGAATATCCTGAGTTGGAAGGGACCCCAAATGATCATCAAGTCCAACTCCTGGCCCTGCACAGGACACCCCAGTTATCACACCATGTGCCTGAGAGCATTGTCCAAATGCTTCTTGAACTCTGTCAGGATTGGTTCAGTGACTGCTCACCTGGGGTGCCTGTTCCATTGCCCAACCACCCTCTAGGGGAAGAACCTTATCCTAATGAAAATAAAAACATAAAACCAGATTTGTCAACCAGATTCATCAGCAAACTGCGTCTACTTTGTGCTGTCATGGAATACAACTATGTAGCACACACCTGTGAATACTGAGGTACAGATCTGTGAACTGATGAAAATGATCCATAAAACAACGGAGAATGCTTTTGTGTCCTAGTGGCATTAATTCCTCATTTCTTTCTCTTTGATAACTTGAGCTACCACATATTTTTCCCTTTTTTCTCTGCAAGTGGTAAGACACTGTGTCAGTAACTATGTAGCAGTTAACCATAAGTCTCCCTGACAGACTTGCAAGGAACAACTACTGATTGTTTTCTGCCTCCTGCAAACCTACTTAGTTGCTAATGGCTTACCTCTGGCTTTGCTTTGACACCTCTGGCAGATGGTACAAGATTTGCAAAAGAAGTGGACCACTGAAAATATTCCAAACATTGAAGATGGAAATATTTTTATTTCTCCCCACTCAAGCTTAGCAGCGATTTGAATACATAAATTAAAATGTATTCAAGATCACAGTTTATTTCAATGTGACAAAGATTGGAAATTGAAACACAAACAGTGCCTAGCTGTAAAGATATATGTTCATCTTTATTCCATACTCCATAATCTTTATATATGTATGTCTGCATAAATGTGTGTGTGAATGTGGCTGGTAGTTAGAGATGAACCTGGCTTTCATAGCTGGGCTTGGAGCTGGCTGGATGATAGGGTGTGTTAATTCAATGGCTAGTTAATGGTTAATTCAATGACTAATTCAATGGCTAATTCAATGGCTGGTTAATTCAATGTGTACCACACTTCTACAAAAGGTCTTTTCTCTGACAGTGCTATCCTGCTGATGTGCAGACTGTTTAACCTTGATGCCTTAGAAGAAATATGTCCTTGAGTGGATTCCTTGTCCTGTGCAGAGGACAGGAAGCATTTCTTTGGTTAATTCAAGACTATTTCCTCAGCTGGGATTTAACAAACAGCTACATTCACCCCAAGCCTGGGTGACTGATCTGGTTTTCAACATACACACTGTATTGTATGTCAGGAGAATTCTCATTCAGAGATCTGTTTCTGCTTTCATTGATAGGAAACTTTCATTAATTTCAACAAACCTGGATTCTAGCTTCGGTCCTGTGTTATGATTAAAATGACAATAAAGCAGCTTTAATTTTCATATCTATGACAATCTTTTCTTAGCTTATGACCTGGCATACCATATTTCGGGCCTTGAAACAAAACCAGTGATCATTTCTTTATAAGGGACTATCTATCAGGGAATAGAGATATGATGGATTTTAGGCACCAATGGTGTGATGAGGTAACAACCTTTAATTAGATTTCCCTTTGTTCACCTCATGTCTAATGAAGAAACAAATTCACAGTTCAGTAGCAAATGAAAGCAAATCAAAAGAAAAATATTAATTTGTTTAACTTGTGCTCATGTCTTTTTCAGATTAAAATCTTCTATTATTATTTTCTTTTCACTTCTTTCACGGGAAGAAAAATACACCTTGTGGATAAAAATACCCCTAAACAAGTATTCAGAACTGGCAGCCCATTAAAACTTTCAGACTCAGGAAACCTTGTATAAAATCTTGTAATGTGTCTGGACATTGGTTTCTTAGATAAAAACAAAGGCTCATGAGCTTCTCCCAGTATGTATCAACTGTTGGATTTCCATAAGAGAACTGCTTTGTGTGCCATCTCCACTGCCAAACAAGGGAACATCACTTCCATGGCCAAGGGTAATCTCTGCATGTGGGGGCCCAGCAGAGAGGAAGTGTAGGTGGCACTGTTAGGAGAGCAAGTCACCACCTTTTCCTCCAGGAAAATCAACCTCCCTGCATTCTGGAAACATCCAGATGCTTTTAAAGCCCTCTGAGGATATCAGCAAGCCTACAAGAGCACTGCATATGTGCTCAAACCATTCTGGAGATTTTTTGGCATTCAGATGGCACTAAACTGAGCTGCAAACCAATCTTTTCCCCATTCTGAAGCTGCCCCTAACTATAACTGCATATTTGGATAAAGGCATTTCATGACTTTGCACATGTTTCAGCAACCTGTTCTTTCAATTACCGATTCTTATAGAATACACTCATTCAGCTTCTCTGTAAGAAGTGAAAATAAAGTATAATAATAGAATACTACTACGTAGAGCATCAATTTACCTAATAGCTAAAGTAGCTAAAAATCGCATTAATTTTCAACTTAAGGATGCTGTACTTAACTCTCTTGATAGCCTGCCAAACTATGTCATTGTCTGTGCAAAACCATGGTAAATCACCTCAAATGTGCAGAGTTTATGAAGGTACAACTGAAACCAAAATCTAGTCCTTTGTATATAAGAAATGTTATTATATAAAAAAAACAACATAGAAATTGCTTTCTAGCTCAAAATATCGATTATAGGCTTGCTTCTTGTTCAGTAATGAAAGGTTCAGGGTATAATAGAAATGAATGGGAAGAAAACAAAGAAAAACAGAAGAGTGATATTTGTCTTACAGGAGCTGTTTTCAAAGTAGCTCCCACTATGTGCACCACCAGGGCAAATTGTTGCTTTGAGCCAGCTCTGAAGACCTTCAAGTGATGATTGTATATTTTCTGAGCTCCATAGGTATCTTTGTGCATAAATATTCTCTTCTCAGCTCATTAGGCTTAGTTCCTGACTGGGGAAAAATATTCAGTGATGGCCTAATTTAAATACTGTAGGCTGTAGAGCTTAAAAAAAGAATTCATTCACTGTAGATGACATGGATTTGTAACCTTTCTTGTGGCCTTTCTATGGAAATGAAATGCAAGACTGACTGACTTAAAATACTTAACACTAGAAATGAGGGTTGATTTCCAGTTAAGAATATGGTGCTTCAATCCTGGGTTCCTTTTTTTTGTTTGTTTGCTTTGTTTTGTTTGGAGCTTTTTTGTTTTGGTTTGGTTTTTGTTTGTTTGTTTTGATTTTTGTTTGTTTGGCTTGGTTTGTTTGTTTGTTTGTTTTTTGGTTTTATTACTTTAGGACCTCATAGGTTCACATTTATATTGCTATGACCCACATGAGTTCGGGCAGGCCATACTAGCTTCAAATATATGATAAGCTACATCTTAAAAAAACCAAAAAAACCCTTAAGATAATACATACACCACAAAGAAATTTCTTGCTCCAACAACAGTAGTTGGTTTAATTTGTTTTCATGCCAGAGTCTAAAAGTAAATACTCACCACCCTCACCACCCTCTGCCAAACATAAGCACAGTTCGGCTTTCTGTTGCATTTTATGTCCTTTGGGCAGGTTTTTAATTTTTCTTTTTTGATAAGAAACTAGTGAAACGATGTTGAAACAATATGTTTGTAGATAGTAACTTCCCACTGCTACAACCTGCCTGACCCAAGGAGTAGGATGAGCAAGGCAGAGTTCCTGCTGCTGTTCAGAGGCACAAAAAAGACACTTGAGCAGTGCAATGCAAAATGGAGGGTCCATAGCTAATGCTCTTACATCTCTTTTGCACAATGGAGCCACTGTTCCAACTGTAGTGAACATAAAAACTGGAATAAACAGGATTCATCTTATTTAGAAAATATTCAAGCTTACGCTAAGGTCAAAGTGTGACATAAGGGCAATGAGCAGAACCTGCCTCATCCTGTACACATGCATAAATATAAAAGTAATTCCGGGGACAGGCAGAGTTGGTCTTTATCAACATGAGATTAGACTAGAGTATAACAATTTAGTTCTTTATTCTGTCCAGGAGAAGAACCAGTGAAGACAGAAAAAGCCAGTGATAGAGAGCTGCCTATCATTAACCCCTCATGAACACTCTCCCGCACCCAGGTACTTCTGTGGTATGCCTCTTCCCCATCCACAAAGCCAGTTTCATAATCCCTCTCACCATCAGTACTCCATTAGAGCAGCAGTATAAAAACACAACCTCGCCCAAAATAGCACTTCTTGCACATCTTACTGTAGATGATAACAAACTCATTTAGTCCTAGACAGGGACTGATCTTCCTGGCCCATATACCCAAAGCACATCCTTTCCCCCTAGATCTGACACAAAAGTGCTTTGAAACAGCAGTGTGACTCGGGAGGGTTAGCAGCTCCATTGACTGCACCTCGCTTTGTCACACCTCCAGCTTCATAATGGGATCATCATACCAGGCACTGTCATAACAAGTAGAGTTTGAAATGGGAGCTTTCTTTTAGGCCAGGTATGTAGCTGAAGAGATGTTTGCCCTGGAGGTGAATCTGAAGAAGAAAAGGGAAAAAGTCAACAAAGCAGATCAATTTTCTTATGAATAAGCAATTTAAAAAGTAATTTATTAATTAATGCAATGAAAAATGCAAGAAAAATGATTTTTTTTTTTAATCTGGTTGTTTCTTGTTCCAACCTATTTTACAATTAAAAAGGTAAAAATAGTAATTATATGGATACTTCATTTCTTAACTAAAAATATGCAGCTCATGCCAATCATCCATCTCTGCTTAACTCTTGATAGTGCAAGCCATGTCTGACAGCCATTTGTAACCAAGCTGTCTTTATTTGCAATTCCACAAACACTGTCAAGGAATTTGCTAAACTGCAGGATTTCTAGATTTAAATTTAAGCAATTAAAGACACAGGCTTCACCTGAACCTACTTAGCTTATGAATTTAAAAGATATTGTCTTTTGTAGGAGAAATCATAAATTATTGAATCCACCAAATGACTGAATCCACCAATACAATTTTTTTGCTTAGAAACCTCTTGTTCTAATCCTTGCCCGGTGTGACCCCAGCTCGCTCACACATTTTCAGAACACCATCCGCAGAGTTTAGCACTGGCACAGGGGTCACCATAAAATGCTGTCAGACTCTTTCAGAGAGTGATTCACACAACACAGTGTTATATTAGTCTGCATCCAAAAGCAGTATGTGGTGGTAGTAACTACACAAGTAATGTTTTTCCTGAAACAAAACCTTAAAAAATATGATAGCAGTTTCTACAAATTAAGCTGAAAGGAAAACCTCTTGGTGGATTCATTTCACGAAACCTGCTCACACTGAAAGGACTTTGATCACGTCTTCCCAAACCAAGGTACATGTTCCCATGAAAGCTTTTACCATATCAAAAGTACATCATGCTACATAAATACGGGTCATGTGCTCAACCATTGACTTAAATGAAAGGAGTTACAGAGATATGACACAGTTCACAAGAAAAATGCCTTTGCTTTCATAATCACCAATTTTATAACACAACTATCCACTTTTTTAATACAGAAAAGAAAAAAAAACCAAACCTAAAACCACACACTGCACATTCGAGGCACCAGGAAATGATTCGCCTCATAAAATATTTAATCTCCACACATCAAAGTATTACATCCATGCATTGCACTCCTTGTCTTTTCCAGTCATTTACACTCTGCTAAAACAGACATTTAGAAAATAACTAACCTTTGTTAGCCAGCTACAGGCACTTCACTAATCATGAAAGAAGAAGGTTCACTAAGCTGGAAATTATTGAGCACAGGAGTGATAGATGTGACAGGAAGTTTATTAAAGACCAAGAACAAAGTTTCCTTCACTCAGCTGCAATGCAGATCTCTTATCTGTGGTAAAAATCATCACAATGTTTGTATGATGTGGAGATGCTTTGCCTTTTAATGCCCTAGTGACATCAGCAGGAATCCCATGAATACAACCATGACACGAGTTTCAAATTGAAAAAAATTCATACTTAGGTGAGTAAGAAAAGCAATAAAATGCATGCTATCCCTTTGCATTTTTTACCTATTTTGAAGTGGCAAGATTTATGTCACGAATAAAACCTCAGTCTTTCCAATGGACACTTCGGTATTACATTATGTTTACTTGGGTAATGCAAAGAAATCCCATCTGCAGCATTATTCACACTTGGATTCTTTCTCTATGGCTTGGCATATATTTTGGAATGAATGCATTTCAGTTCCTCTGCTACTTGTTCACAACTTCATTGGAGAAAACTGTTTTCACCAGACTTGTCCTTTGCAGGGATAGGTCTGTCACAGTAAGGTTTCTGTGGCTTCATTTAATTTGAAGAGTTCAATCTTTAACTATGGAGCTGCCAGTGCTTTAGTTCTCAAGATCCAGCTTTATTATTTCTTTTCCTAAAAGGAGTTGTCATTTGCAGGCTAACAGCTTAAGAATGTTTTTCCTACATTTGGTTCATCTTTCTACTTTTACTCTCCCTAGAATGGACTATGCACCTCCAGGTCTGACATAAGAAAGCCGGTAATATTTCTTTGTGTCACTGTTTGATTACAAAATACTTGGAAAGCATTGTAATAACGTAAAAAGTAAATTTAGGAACCTAAATAAATTGAAGGTAACAAAAGAGCAAAGAGAGCAGAAGATCATTTGACATGTTCAAAGTCAGCTAGCATTTTATATAGCAATGTTGCTTTATCTGATCAGGAATATACTTTTTTTTTAATTAATTTTTTTTCCTTTCTCCTGTTATTTGTGGGTAGAACAGCTGATAAGAAATCTGCTAGAAATAATTTATCTGATCTTCAGAATTTCATTTTCAAGGATTGAAGGATAAGAATTTGCAGGCTGGTACTTGACTTTACTAATGTCCATAGACCATCCTACAGTTTATCTAGTGTGAAGATTGCTGCCTGTCTGAATTCATTCCTGACTAGCTGCACATTTTTCTGTGCTCTGCAGTTATGCTAAAGCAGAAGAGATACCTAATTTCCCCTCCTTCTTTCCCTCCACAGCTGTCCTATCTATATAAAAATGATGACCCACTTGCAGTCTTCATATGTTGTGACCAGCAACGCTGGTAGAAAGAAAATCCAGAACATGGAACCTTAGCAGAGGGAACAAATTGTTTTGTAATATGGCCAATTTACTGACAGTTTTTGCATTAGGAACCTGTTTATGAATATCTGGATATAGTTGCCTGCTTGATGGAAACTAAAAATAATTTAAGAGTGAGGATAGAATTTGCAAATATTTCTCTTTGACATCTCTGGTCTCAGATTCTACTCTAGCCAAATGGGGATTGTCAATCACTATTTGAAAAGAACCAGAAAACAGAGGAGTTAAAACAATTCCTTTTTTTTCTCTTGTGAAAAGCAGTATCATAGCTGGCTAAATAAGGTCTATAGTGAGGAGAGGGAGGGGAAGGGGGAGCATGTGCTTGTGTTGTAACATGACTCCTTACTCATCAGATGGCACCCATCATCATCACAACCATAGCCTTTCAGTGTGCTGGAATAAACTAATTATCTCACTGACAGCTCAGGTTTTAATCCCCATTTGTAAGCATTTGTCATGAGTCTTGGTCAGCCAGTTTTTAAAGATTGCCATGAATTATATATTTCTCTCTTTTTAAGACTGCCTAAATAAGGACAATTACAATGCCCTGGAATGGCTTTCAATAAACACATTTGTGCTTGCTGCTGCTGCCAGACAATCTGAATAGGACAAAGCTTTTTACAGTGCTGATTGTAAATTAGAGTTCTAATATTCAGTTCTTCTAAAGCTGAAGACTGTTCAATCCCCAGGACAATATGCAGGGAGAGATCCTTCTCATGCTTTGAATCAATGGAGCCACGCTTTTAAAAGGTTAGATACCAGACCCACTGAATTTATTGACTTCAGTAAAGTGAATCCGAGTTCACATTTCCTTTAATTCCACCAGTCTTAATGTGCATTATACACACTTATTGGACAGCAAATGAAAGCCAGGCTTCATCCCCCATATTGCTGGACACTTAACTGGGATTTTGTTAGGACCCTGCCCACTCTTCACCCATTCTCAGTAAAGCAGGAGACATTTGTCCCTCAAAGACCTGGGCACATGGCACAAAGGGCAGAACTAAAGGGTAAAACCAAGGCAGATTTTTATTTTTTGTCCTAACAGAGGAAAGCAGCCTAGTAGTGAAATTTATTGAGGAATGCAATACACTTGATGGTGTGATGACTGTGGTATTATACAGTAGTCATTAATATTGTACTCATCAGCATGATGAAGGGCTTTTCTCAAAGAAAAAATCCTGTACAGAAATAGCTAAATGAAACATCTAAAAATCCTTCATTTTGCCATCTCTGCTCACAGTGCACTGTTCTATAAAGTCTGAATGAATCAGTGAGGCAGTCTTCTATACAGTGTGCATTGATATTTAATCTATAGCTTCAGGAAATGTCTTTAGAAAAAAGCACTATTTTGCTCCCTTCTTTATATGTTTAATAAATTAACAGCTTGAGCCAGATTCATCACTGGTAAAATTTTGTTCAGTTGCGTTAAATGGAGTTACAGCACAAAAGAATTGGCTTAGGGGCTTTATATTTTAGTTCTTCAACAATCTTTCCACATAGAATACACTTTCCATGTGTTTTTGGACAGCTGGAAGGATAAACAAGTTGCAGGTATAGGCAATGTACCACATTAAAATTATATTAGTTATTTGGGCACTACTTCCAATAACTCACCAATAGTCAGAAACAAAGGCTGTTTGTTCAGTATCGATGAACTAATTTTGCATTACTGTTTCAGTGATAAAAGTACCATTGCTTTTCTGGTTGCCTACACAAGCAACCTACATGACACTAAGCACTTTACGTGAAAATATATTCTAGTATATAAAAGCAGTAACACTTAAATAGAAAACAAGCAAATAGCATAAAATTCCTTTCCATTCTAACATTTTTTTCAGGTTGGAACAGATTCTTCCTATTCACATCTCAGCTGTTGTCAAGGATGAGAGCACTTTCCATTCAGTATCAGGTAACAAGAAGGTATTTACATGTTTTTAACAGTCAGCTTTGATAAACAGACTGTTTTATGGTATTTTCTTCAGTCCTTCAATATTTTTATGAGTCTTCCTATACTGCTTCAAATTGTTTGCTATCTCTTTTGAAAATGTGAACATCAAAAGTATGTCTACATTATTTTTTTCTTGAGCAGGAAAGAAATGGTTGGGTAATAAATTCCGGTGAGCAGGGTCACTTGCAGAGGAAAAATCAATTCTCTGCCTATATTATTTGGCTATCTACCCACATATCTCTCTAGAATTTCATGTTTAACTGTATGTTAGTTATGGTTTATAAATCCATAACTTCCTTTCTGTTATATGACTCTCCCTGTGCTCCATATGCTTCCCCACTTTGAGGGTGCACTTCAAATTCCCTGACCCATATAATTTTATGCTTATTATTACCTTTTTTTTTTTTTTTCATTTTTGTACCATGAGTGGAAGCTGCATAGGACTATTGAGGGATCAAGGCAGGATATAAGGCTTGGTTATGTTCAGGTTATCATTTTACATGAAGAGTGAATGCAGTAGAGATCAGGGAAAGTGGTAACTGTGAGGATGCATTTGTTAGAAGTGGTGATCAGGTAGGGAAATCCATTTTTTACTTCATGTGCACTGAATTTGATTGTCAGAGGAGTACACATTAAAAGATGCCAGAGAAAGGAGGCAGAGCACCGATTTGCACAGAGAAGTTGTATGTGCACTAATATAATGCAGACCCAGGCACAGATTTTGTCCCTGGAACTCATCCACCCACACTGACAGAACACTCAGCAGTCCCTGCCAGTGTTTTGACCTTGTGACTACTCCAGGAAAAAGCCTGCAAACTAGCAAAGGTGAGGGACCACTCCCAAAGGGCAAATTAGATTAAACCAACCCAATGTGAAAGTAAGGAAAATATAACACTGTGGAAATGCCCAGACCATGATAGTTACCCTCAAAATGAGAGAGTGGTTATGGGCTTTTTTTGTACTGATGTAGCCAAGTAATCATGTCTGGAGTAGACTGGTATATTTTTGAATACAGAGAACTCATAGGACATCTAGCAGAACACACAATCACTGTGCCAATAAGAAAACCAAAGATGCAATGCAAAGGGATCAGAGAAACTGAAGAAGAAAGATGAAAAATCTTCAGAGATCTTCAAATTGAGCACTTGGCACTAGAAACAATTTGGCACAAGCCAGCTTCTTTAGAAGTTTTTGTTTCTGACTGTACTGCTCACCTCAGTAGTTTGCAGGGCACCTTTTGTTATAATTTTTAGAAACCTCATTGGTAGTGAGTTTACCAATTTACAAGACATTGATGAAAATGCTGAAAAACAAACTATATCTAAGGCAGAAATACAGACACCAGCATGAGGATTCTCTATTGACAACTATTTTTCTGATCTGTCAGCCATCTCTTAATCTCTTATTATGCTTTATTGTTACTGTAGTGTGCTGTACTTTGAATAATACTTTGAAATAATACGAAGTCGTTCACCCTACGGGAGTCCAAATAGAATTACACGACAGTTTTCTCAAACAATCATAATTTTGTCAAAGTATCACACCAAATTCTGTGAGAAAATCTAATGTTCAGAAAATTATCTTGATCAATTATGCTCCTCACTCTTCACTCCGTTTTAACTGAATGATGTGTGAGTCCTCTCTCACCTTTCCTCCTATGGTACCATTGTACCACATGATCCAGCCTACGATTACCCCAGTATTCCTGTTTCCCTTTAATGTATAGTGGTACTACACAAATAATTTAGCACTTTCATGAAGTTGTCACATTTTCTCTGGAAATTACAAGTAAATAATATCAGACAAGGTATAGGAAAAACCAAATCTTTAAGGAATCTGATGTTACAAAATTATTTCAAAAATACTATATTCAGAAGATGTTTATTCAAATCCTTTTCATATCTAGTTGGCTGGTGGATGGATTCTGATACAAACTTATAGATCATCACTCCAAATGCAGAACCATTCCCACCCCCCAATATATATACTCAGCATTTCTGTATTTTCCTTATAATTAATGCCTGGATCATGTCCAAGTGCATTAGAAATTCCAATTCTTTCTCCTTTTCATCTGGGTTCCTAGCATTAGTATGCAGATCTTTGACTCCTCATTTTCCTTATCAAATATCAATTTAGTCTGTTCACATCTCCTTCAGTTTGATTGTACACTGCATTTGCATCCTAGTGAGATTTGATCCCCTAGCTGTGACACATAGCATCCTATTTTTACAGCTCTCTCTCATTGGAAAACAGCCCAATACTCTGCTAAAATAAAACTTCTACTGTTCAAAGTTTTCTGCCTTCTCCCTGTCTTTGCTCACTTTCCAAAGCCCCAGTAGTCATCCATTGTACTTTCTACAGGCTAAAAACCTTGACATAATCCACTGTGAAAACCACATGAAAAGTGTAGAATTATTAAAAAGGAAAGTAAGTAATGGTTTGAAGCAAAAGACAGGACTAGCTGATGCTCAAATGTAAATATTTAAATAGGGGCTCTAACTCATATTCATTACACAGCTAGATTGCATGCAGAGCATCTGAGAAATACGTGCACTCTAATTGGGACGTACCAGAACTACATTGCTTCTTCATGGTTAAGCATTTTGCCAGGTAAGTAGAAGACACTGCCTCCCTTTTTGCCTTTCATTTGGTTAGTAGAAATGTTGACATTGTTCTAAATGGGAAATGGAGCAGGGTCATATCCTGATCCATGGTCCTCCTCTGGGGTTCAAAGTGTTATTGCAATGACCAAGCTCATTCAGCTTCTTGCAGCTGTGAGAAAATTGTAAAGAAGCATTTCTCCTACAGAAGAAAAGGAGGGAGATGGCTGCTGAACACGCTGATGACATCCCCAGTATCTGAAAATGTCCTGAAAATGTTTTCAGGAATGGGATATGAGGTGCCAGCAAAATAGGCTCTGCTGGCCGTTAAGTGTTAATAATTGACAAAGGTCAGAAAGATTGCACGACTTTCAGTGAAGGAAAACTCAACATATATATTAATAGTGTTCAAAAGTTATAGAACATTTAAAATCCATTAGCTAAAATCCAGATAATTTCAACAGGCATAAACTGTAAGCACCTACTTTTAAGAGAATTTGTGCTTTCAAGCTGTCTTAATGTTACAAAATTAAAAAAAAAAAAGGCTGTAATTGTTGGGGAGGAGGGTGCTGATACACTGCAGATTGTGTACTGTCAAGTGTCCCTGAAGGCAAAGTTCATAAACATTAGCATCTTTAGGACTTCCATCCACTCCCCGCCCCCCCCCCAAAAAATGCCAGGGACATAGGGACATCAAAGCAAGATATTGTAGAGGTGACAGATGTGATGTTATCTGAATTGCTAGAAAAATTGTGTTGAGAATGTAAAAATCTTTACAAGATGCAGCTGTCTCATCTTTACATTGCTATATTTTTGTATGAATTGTCAGGATATCAGATGATAAGAAGCACTTACTAATTTAAAATCTAATCTGAACACAATATCTTGATCCCAAAAGCTAGGTGGATGCTGCATCCAATTTCCTTTGCTTTTTGTTCCAAAGTTCTTGAAATGAGAGCAGTATATTATGATGTGTAAAACATCTGATCACAGCAGATTACCTAATGCTAGCAGAAGCAGAAAATGGGGGTTTTTTTTCTGTTTTGGGGGCTTTTCAACACTTGTATTGTGCTTAGGGGCAAGAATGAATACGATTTGGAAAAGGGCACTCTTCTTTTAATTGTACCCATGCGACCCACCTCCATTTCCCCTCCCCTGCATCTTAGGAATACCCATGATGATCTGAATAGATATTTTGCAGCACAGAAATTTCTGCAAAGTACCGGAATCACTCACAGCCACACAGTTCTATTCCCAGCACTGGACAGCAGGGTGAGTGCAAGCATTTGGCATGTAAACAAGACCTCTCTGTTTATACACATATTGTAAGTATTAGGTGCTAGTGAGTTGTTTCTAGCAGAAGTAAAACATCCGGATACTATTATATGTGGGGGGAAGAAAGGGTTGATGGTTTATCTGGAGTTAATGTTCACCCTTTCTTCTCATCTATACAAGAGAATGCAAATCTTCCATAGTCTGCTACAGGTTGCCTAGATTGTTTCAAAGTCATAACAAAGATAATACAACCTCACAAATGCAAGAAAAGGCAGCCAAGAAGGTCCATTGACCAAACACACCTGAGTTAGGCTTTGTATTGTGCAGCACAGACATACATTCCTATGCATGGTCAGAATACAAATGTTGCCTCTGACTGGAACTTTGGAATAGCAACTCTGTCTCAAAAATGGTGGTTGAGTGAGATCATAAAATAATTCTTCAGACACTTTGAACACAAAATTAACTCAAATATCCAGCACTTGCACTTTCAGTCTTGTCTGATGCGGCTTGTACTGGCCACTGTCAAAGAAAGGTTGTTGAGTGATCAAGAAAGACACTGAGCACCTTCTCTTAAGAAACTGAGAAAATGGTCCTTATTAGTAACTGAATTAAGCACCAAGAGTTTACCAATTGAAATATCTCTAGAGTCAGACAGAAAACAAAAGCAAAGAAAGAAAAAACAAAGATATTTCTTAAATTCTTAGGAAGTAAAACTTCTATCTACTAACTTCTATCTACTACTATCTACTTTTCTGCTGGCCTAGAATGCAGTGTCAAAATATATTTCTATTGTAACTTATTATCTACAGTCATCTACATAACTTATAATTGGAAAAGGCTATAAAAAGAAACACAGTCAAAAAGACTGCAAGCCTTTTCACCATCATTTTATTTAGATGAAGCTATCCTGTTTTTACTACATTTTAAGTGACTTTTTTTTCTAACTTGTCAGGTTGGTCACCACCATTTACATTTCAGAATAATCACCTCTCTGACTTCAGTGGCTCTTTATTGCTAAAACACAGGTAAAATGCTGTCACATCTTCAACACAGAAAAGGCCATCCACCGACCAAAAAAACTTCTGCCGAGAATGTTCAGACCAAACTGCACAGTAGCTCCAACAGCAGCCAGCAAGTTCAGAAGAAAACCAGGCAAGACAGCTGGAAATCAGCCAGGTGGCAGTCCTAATTTACACATAAGCAACAGCTCTTACATTTACTAAACCCGCATAGCTCCATGGCACTGTGCCGACATACATTAGCTGAAAGCCCACATAGCCCTTTTTTTTCAGTGCTAACTCTCTTTTTCATGTCTGCTGCCTTCCAAAAAGCATATGCAGTGTCCATCAGCTTGACAGACGCACTCCTCTTCCATAAGCAGAGTGGCTGTACGTGTTCCAGAGCAATGCACACATTCCCAGTGGGATCACCCGGCTTCCCCACTCGGTAATGATGGCTTTCACAGTACTGCAGTGCTTCACTGCTCTCTGAGGGAATAACCATTCAGGAACTAGTGCTTCTAATCTCAAACTGAACCACAGATTAGGCAACTAAACCTTTTTTCAGAGTGGCCTCAGACTTCTTCTAATTTTATGTTCAAAAAGGTGAAGTACTGTAGTTAAAAGGGATATTACTGCTCAACGTCATCACAGACTAAATAAGCCAGAGAAAGTGGCACAAATAAGATATGCAAATCTGTGATTTGGATTTCTCCTGGAGTAAGAATACAAGAGTTTTATGTGATTTCTATTGCCTTCCAGTATTCTGCTCAGATGCATATTACACCTTCATTTGTCTGCTGTTTTCTCATATTGCTGCTCCCAAAAATTCCACAGCAATGGAGAAAAAAAGCAAACAAATAATTTTATGAGCAGCTATAGCATGGAAAAATCATTTTCAAAATAATTTTTTTGATATACGCAAAATCCTGTCTGAAAGAATCAGAACCATAATGGTTTAACAGTACAGCAGATGGTAGTTCATACTTTGTAAAGGTACCTTTCTTGGCCACACCACATTTATTTATACAGACAAGCAGAAATTTAGATTAGAAGAACAATGACAATTTGTTCTTTCTGTGGCAGGAAATAGTAATTGAAATAATTTGCCAAGAGACAATTACAGGGCTGATGGTAAGTGTCTTCTTGTTTTGTGAGAGAGGAGATAAGAAAACAAGACATACATTTTATGCATTTTTTCTAAGCATTCTTCACATTCCTCTACCTGTTGCTGACAGTGGCTTTAGTAGCTGACCAGCATTCCTTTAAGGAGCAAACAGATGGCTGGCATTTAAAAATCTTCCCCCTTCTGTGTTTGGATCAGGACCAGGTTCAGTGCTGACACCATGAGTTATACATTGAGTGGAAAGAATACAATGGTCAACAGGATAAGAGAAAGAGAAACAATGCTTTCTAATACCACTTCTCAGTCTTTTCTGACGTCCTTAAGTGGTAACAGTGTTTGGCACCACAAGTTGCTATGTGATGATAGTAAGCTTAGATTTTGTTATCACTAAAGTGGCATTGCTCTGGGAAATGTCCGTTATATTGATCTTGCTTTCTTGGAAGATCAAAAAAAATGTATGAGAGCATGCCATGCTAAACTCACAAATGTGACTAACCCAATCATTGTATCTACTTCTACTCACAGGGCAAAACACTGCCATTTATTCATCATACCTGTGTACCTGGTTACTGACACCAAGAAATAGCACTCATATGTACTAAAAACACATGTACGATTCATCAGCAAGATTGTAATCAGTAAAAAGAGTGTGGGGACACACATGTTCAGTTGGCTAAAATACACATTTAAATGCTGCTTCAAGACACGACTACTGTCCTCATTTCACTCTTTTAATCTAGCTGAATTGAAGTCCACACTCACAGGGGAGTACTGGTGTAGGGATCTCCTGGATCAAAATGCTCCTCTCACGCCACAGTTTGTCCTTTTGAGAATGCTGTAACAATTCAGGAGAAAGATATTTATTGCAAAGTTAGCAACTACTTCTGCCATCCCTTGGACAGCAATGATGGGCCGGTACCAAAGATGTGCGGTACATTCCTTTCTCTAACACTTGTCATGTATATTGAGGAGCCAAAGAAATCAGACCAGACACTTTCTCTTGTCCCTCTACAGAAGTGCTAGACTGAAGGACCCCTAATATTGCGCATGTTTTCTATCCTGGCTGCTTATTACTTTATTGAGAGCAAAATAGACATTTCTTTTGTCTGCTTTTCTTTTTTTTCCTTCTGTTTTTATTTCTTGTGTCCCTGCATTCTTCTATTCTGGAGTGAACTGAACTCTGTATGGACTGTTTTAAGATTTCAAGCTTCTTCGAAAAATTAACCTAAAGGCAAGTTCTAAGGCTGCAATACATTTCAAATGAAACAAGAATTTTACATAAGTGCAGGCCAACTCAATCTACCTACAGCCTTGGTTCTAGCATAAGACATCTATTCAATTGGTACAAGCCAGCTTGTGTCCAGAGGGTGTTACATTTGCTGATACTGTGATTATGCATAAAGTAAAATGCCATCTGTGATAGATTTGTGCTTATAAGGTCATTAACATAAACTAACATTTCTTTAGGTTGAGCAAAGATGTGATGGATGAAAAATACACTATTTTAACACTTGGACTCACCAAGGGATGTTTTCAGGTATTTGATTGATGACCTTTACAAATCAAAGACATACATACAGTTACATAAAGTTAAATGGTTCAATTATCATCTTTAACATGACTCCTTTTAAAAATACACATAGGTGTGTGTCTACCTATGTGACAATTACAGTTAGGAAATCATGGTCTCTTCTGGCTTTTCCAGCACAACACTTTTTGTGTACCAAAGTTCAGATGAATAAGTAAACAAAACATCTTAAAATTCTCCATGCTCTATTGAATAAGATTCTCTAATATGATAAATATGCTAACACACATATTAGTATGATTATTTGTTTGCTAGTGCAGTGATTTCTTAATTGCTGTATTGGTTCACATCAATTTGAAACAGAAAAGATTATTGTTAAAGGAAAAGATTTTAGCATCATATATGTTTTACAATACAGCCTTGGGCTCACTCCTCTTGTCCTTATTCAGATTGTAATAAAAATAGCTTAAATAAAATATTATGAAATCAGACCCCAAACGTTGGTTCATTTAATGAGAAAAAGTGAATGAAAAGTCTTGAGCCCATAAAATATGGACTAGCTATGCAAGTAGTACTAATGACTTAGAAGAAAGCCTTTCAGTCTCTCAAGTAAATATACAATTAGGCAGTTTTTATTTACTCAGGAGATAAGAACACGTTGAAGAAACTGTTCAGGCTCTTTGGTAATTTAGACACTGCCTGTTACTTTGGAAATAGCTCTTTATGTAGGGATAGGCACTAGATAACAGCAAGGGCAGCTGCAGTGCTATGTGGATCAAAAGGTAACCTGAAAGGTTTTTTGATCTACCAAAATCTCGCCTAAACTCAATATGCCCTGATTTAATAATCTGCTATACCTGTGATCTTATGGTTCTTTTTCTTATTCACAGGTTACTACCTTTCAAGACTGATAGATAATACAGACTAACATTGCATCTGAGAATGCTGACAGCTTGGTGGAGAAATGATACAAATATTTTTGGCCCCAGGCATGATGTCTTCAAACAGTATGACCATCTCCCATTCTCTGGATGGCTTTCAGTAGCATGTTCATGCACTCCATTATTTGACAACATTCCAAATCCTATTAGTTCTTCAATAACATGTTCTACACTTACCATCAATATTGTGTCTGGTGACTTCCCAGGGACAATAAAAACTGTTAGCAAGGTCCTTAGTGTTTATCAGGGAATATCTAACAGTACTCCAGTGTTCCTAGAGGTGAAAGAGGAGAGCATAGAATCTCTGGAGATTGAAACACAGAAATGAACATCAGGGTGCAAAACACAGAAGAGAATTAAAATGCTTAAGGCTGGTGTTTTTTAGTAGATGTTCTCAATGTTTAAAACAAAGACAGAAATTAAAAATAGCAATATTAAAAGAGGAAAAAATTATAAAATAAGGATAGTTCCTTTTCTTGTTACTACTAAATGTTTCTAAAGATAATTTATGTTTCTAATTCACAAATTATACTTGAAAAACTGCACTTATTTGATTCAGTAGACTGTAACTGCAAATGCAGCTGTTGAAAACTGAATTGTTTATTCTATTGCTGTGCTTTCCTGGCTGTGACCAGATGCAACCAGCTGTTAACCAGTTGCTTCTCTCTGCTCATCGCCTGACAACATGGTGATCAACAAACACTACAAAATGCATACAGCTAACTAGAAATAGGAAACAGTTTAGATATTAACCTCCAATCCAATGTTCCTGTGATGCAGTATTTCTTTAAGATCATTAATCTGTTCATAGAGCAATTTTAATATGAATAAATTTGTATTTAAAGTTATATTATGCTTAATAGTAAGCTTAAAATATGTGCTCAGCTAAGTATCTGTAAAATCAAAACACAGGCAACAGACACAGAGAGCATGTTTCGGTGTATGCACTGCTCTTGCAGCAAATGCTCGAGGATATGACCAAAACAACTCAAGGCACTGATTATACTCCCATAGGTAACTGAATATTTGTTCCTCTGCTCTCTCCCATACGGCACAAATGAGTTTCCCTGGCACATATTTAATAAGCAAGCCATTTAAAGACTGGGTTATTATGAGCTTCTCCTAAGTTTTTCAATAACATAATAGCACCTCAGAACTTTATAAATGGTATTGAATTTATCTCACATCCCTTCCGTGAACAAGAATTATCATTCCCTCTTTCCATGGAAGAATGTCAAAACAACAAAATCCATTAATTCTGGATGTCTAATTTTTTATCTATGCACACTCTTTTTTATAATAATTTACCTAATATAAGTACACACCCCAGTTAGATCTGTAGTACTTAGAATTTTTTTAAGTCTAGGTCCAAAAACATTGGGGCTACTTGAAAATAACATGAAATTCCTCCCTAACTTTGAAAATCTGTTTAAAAGTGACTTGCCATGCAGGAGGAAGACTGGTATAAAATTAATTTTTTACAGGGCATTTTCTTATTTACTTCATCTTGAGATCATTCATTTTCTTCCACCAATATTCTGCCACTTTTGACTGTCTAATAATTTTATAAAGTGTAAAATGTTACTCAGAATGATTTTGAAGGAGGACATCCTTTGCTCTGCGTAAACCTGAAATTCTAGAGTAAAAGCTGGATGTGCAGCCACCAAGATAGACCATGACATAAACAGGCAACAGCTGAACTCAGAATGCACAGTTATTTTGAAATGTAAAGTATCCTTGTAAATTTGATGTTTCTTTAAAATGGATTTTTGGGCATAACAAGAGATCAAATTCTCAATTATCATTCGACACTGACACTAACATAGTTTATCACTTGGAGGAACTGAAATAACTACAAATAAAAGATGTGCATGCAGCAGAATAATAGATTCTGGACCAACTAGGGAACTGCAAAGGTAATTCCACGTGGCCCCACTTCACATTTCATGATGATGTTACCTGCTTTTGCAAATTAAACTTAAATATCAACCCAAACCATCTGTATTTAGTCGTGTTATTACTGATTAGAGAAAGAATAATGAACAGAAGGCCTTTTCTACAGAAATTACAAATACGGATTTCAAAGAAAGAAACTTTTGTTGTCTTTCAAGCCAAAACTAGTTTGACTAGCAATGAAGAAAGCTGACTGCAACACTTCATGATTTCAAACCAGCCAAAAAGCATAGCAAATCCCTCCTTCCTGAACAAGCTCATTCGGAAGCTTGCCAAACCCATGAATGTTCATCTACGGGAGGCTAGAAAAGCACACCTGGAATTTGCTGGATTCACACCAAGATTCAGATCCATACCTTAATGGTCTACGACAAGTGCACAGGAAGCAGATAGTTCTCATTTTGTATCTCTTTACAGCTTAACTCGGCCAACCATAAAATCTTGTTGAGAAGAAATGGTATGCTCCATGTGCAAGAGGCTTCTGGTCTCCTCTGGAATGACATACCCAACCATAATGGTACGGAAATCTCTAACTGCTGGAATCACATATTTTTCTGCTTGTCCCAGAATTTTTCATACAATATCAATTGAACAAATTCTGTGTCAGCAACAAGGGGATAAAGAACAGCTGTAACCTTTCCTCTATTAGCATTTGACTTCCTCATTACTATGAGCACTTAAATAAAATCCGTTGCTAGGTAAAGAAGACTGAACCTCAGAAAGACAAGAGGTATAATGACAAGAAGTATTTCATTTTAGTGAAAAACACCTCAGAAGTTTTTAGCTAAGATAGAGGGGCTTTAATGATAATTTGCACGTTCAATTAACCATTAAAGCTGCGGCATGAGTAATGCTTGCTAACATCTCAGACTGGACAAGATTTTCTTTTCAGATTATTATAACCTATCTCAAGTAATTTCATTTCTTGTCATAAAATCAGTCATCTTAGGAGGTTTATTGTGGTTTTGTTTGTTTGGGTGGCTGATTTGAGTGGTTTTTTGAGTTGGTTTTTCTTCTCTTTTTTTCAATTATCACGGGCATCTAAAAGTTTAGAAGCAGCAATTGCAGTGTGGCAATGCTTGTGCTCACATCTGTATCATCATTAGCTCTTTTCATTTAGACTCCACTTTCAAAACTCATTTGCACTGAGCAAGGGATCTGCATGGCTCTCCAGATCGGCTCCTACATAATAATCTTCTCATTCCTACAGAATACCTTATAAAGTCATGGATCCTTTTTTTTAATACCAGGCAATCTATATTCTAGGATTCCATTTCCTGGGTGTAATTAATACTGTGGATTCAGAACGGAGTTAACAAATATACTCTTACACAGTAAATTCTCACAAAATAATAACACTTATTTCCACAGGAAATTCCATTCTGTTCAAATTTCCATGGAAAATGGACTGAACATGATCAGGCTCCTTTAGTAAGTAACTTCTCAGTATTTTTCTCAGTGTTTTTTGAGATGTCTTCTACAGTATAAAAAGAAACCACAATATGTATAAAAAAAAAATATAGTCTTAAACCTTACCAAAACAAGACCTTTACTTGTACACAAATTTTCTCAGTGTAGAATTTCATTTTTCAAACCTAGTCAAAAGCCATTTCAGAGACTGAAAAAGTTGTATCTCAGAACTTTGCTTATCACAGTATTACAAACTTTCACAGGTTTATGGAATTTCATAGTACTTTGTAATCTGATTAAAATTCATGCTTCTGACAACTTGTCCCTACTTGAAAAATCTTAACATTGGTTTCTCAATCTCCCAATTATGACAAAAAAGTCAGAAAGTGACCTCAAAGAATGAAATCAGCAAACAAAAAAGTAACCTGAAGTATGTTTTAATGATTTTAGGATATCTCAGGACTATGTTGGGACTTGATTCATATTTAAATGGCTGGCACTACCAACAGTGATATTCCTTTGCAGTTAGGTTAGCTGCTTTCATCTCCATCCCACTTACCAATGCCAAAGTACGTTACTTTTCTACATCTGGCATTTTTAAGCCTCATTGCTGAAGCAATTCTTTGTTTTCTAAAGAAAGTGCTTCTTCTAAAGATTCAGAAGCCACATTATTAATTTCCTAACTGCTTAGTATGCTCATAAAGAATATATGTCTGCAAATACTGATACAAGAAAAGGCCCTGAAACATGATGATAGCTAATAAAATACAAAAGCAAAGCTTTGCTTTCCTGTTGCTTTGCATACATAGTAATAAAACTACTTCCTGAGTAGGACATAAAGTTAACATCTCTTTCCAAACTGCTTCAGCACTCGTGCTCATAAATGGTATGGTATTAAGCCCAAAGCAACATAAACATTATTTTATGACATAGTATGCCCTTAGTATGGAAATACTGTGTGCTATTCAAGAAAGAGGCTCTGTAAAATCCTTTTGAAGGCTATGGTCCCACTTGATTGATGAGTTAGGAGATCACAGTGAGCGTTGTCACATTCAAAAAGTCAGGGCTGATAAGCCTGCAAGACACAGATTTAATCCTCAGGAGGAAGAACAAAAAGCTAACAGAGCAATACTGAAATGCAAAAGGCAAGAAGCAGCTGGCTTTAAATTAATACCTTTTCAAATGGTGTAGATGGAAACAGCCCAACTTTTAAGGTGATTTAGAGGAATTCTATTTTTACCATACCACTAATTACTGAATTTTGTGAATTACCTCTGTACTTTTTAAAACTCCATTAGGCATATCTATTTAAGAAAAAAATAACCACAGATGAGTTCTTCAGCACAGTGTATCATACCACAGTTGTATTTCAGGGTGGGATGCCACCATTATGAAGCTTATAAGCTACAAAACTCTACAAGGCACTTGTGAAAAAGAGGTAGCACTCTAATAGAGAAGGAATTTCAATTTGAATGTACTGAGAGTGCAACTCAACAAGAGTGCTGTTGTTAATGATTGCAGAGTCACCCCAGAGTAAAGGAACTGTATTCCCTCCTGAAGTGCCTTTCTTACCTTCCTCTCAAGGGACGAAGGAGGCAGGGTACCAGCTGTATAGGATGCATAAGAATGGCCACAATAAACTGGTTTCCAGCTGTAGCTTCAAACGATTCAAGGGGTGGTTAATGCTGCATAACTCACATGGTCATTCTAGAAATGAAACAAGCACAATCATTCTTCAGAGGAATCTCACTGATATCATTTCACATTTGCACTCCTTTGTTTGGGATTGCTCACCTAGGCGTATTGTTCTGCCAAAACCCACACTGCCTTGCCAATGGTTTGCATGCACATTCTTTCAGTATTTGAAGTAATGGCTCTTTACCAGAGAACATGCTGGATAAGACAAATTAGCCAACCTCCAAGTAATTACTACTTCTTTGAATGGCAGTAATTTTTAGAAATTCCATCTGATATTAACATCACATTCCACTATGCATTTTACAGACACAATGAAGTTTAGGGCAATGCTGTAGAATCACCTGAATACAGTGAAAGTGAAACACAGAAGGAATGAGTAAGTTGATCAAGGCTACACAACAAAGCTCTGGCAAAATTTACAGGAAAGGCCAAATATCTTAATATAAGGTTTAAACATTAGAGCATGAACTTTAACTGACACTCATAAAAATGCAAAAAAACCCCCAACCCCAGCAAACAAAAAACTCCAAAAACTTTCAGACACAATAATTACAGAAAAAACAATCTTTTTAGAACAAAGATAAGTGTTTTCTTTTCCAGTGACAGAACCCAGAATCCTTTTAACTAATTTGTTGAGGAAATATGCCACAGTGGAATTTAGTATGACTGATTAAACTATGTTAATACATTTTCCAGCTTTGGTCCCCAGTCGCATTGCCCCATGTACGACCTTTCTAACTCAGGAATTATTTTACTTGTTCTACAAACAAGCATCCATCCATGCCAAAGGACATCATGGTTGAACAGAAATTATTTGAAGTGCGAGCACAAAACAGAGAGCACGTGACATTCTGAACCACACGTATTTGTGTGCATTTGCTGAGTATACCACATGCAATGGTATTTCTGCCACTATATAAAGGCATGATATAAAGTGAGTTTTAGAAGACTGATCCCTCTCATTTTGAGTAAGTATAACCTGTACATGAAAGCCACACACATCACAATCCTGGTTTTTTTTCTAATAAGGTGTTCCCATGCAAAGTTGCTGTGGAGGGGAAAACAGCAGTTGGGAAAATCAATTACCTTTATAAGTCACTAGTATGGAAGACTCGGTGTGTTACTCCTCCCTGCTGTTTCTTCTCATATATCTCACTACCACAAAACCACACACATAGGACAAAAGTAATGTGTACACATTCTGCTTGGTAGAATGACTTTCCTTGGAACTCTTACTAATGGTCTGACCAAGAGCTGTTTGTTGGAGGGTGGTGGCCTGAACATCTGATCCTGAAAGCATCAGCAATCTTCCAAGCCACGCCTTTCTCCTTCAGGCTGACAGTTGTAAGCTCCAATTTAGAGTGTCCAGCACAGAAATAGCAGCAACGGACTGGAAAATTAGTCTATGTATGTGCACCATGAATCTTTTTACCACATTCAAGCCTCAGCTGCTAACCCAGAAAAACACTGAGCACATAAGATAGCTAAACTCGTAAATGAGAGCAGGACAAAGCAACATTCAGATACACATGTGGTGATACAGTTTTTCTTAAAAAAATAATATCATTCCAATGGAAAACTGCCCAATCTCACTCGATTTTATTATTACTAATATAGTATATTGTTACTAATAGTATACACCAAGAAAGACGTATTTCTTTTTTCAGTGTCCTATTAGCTCATCCCTTTGTCATCCCTTGATCACTCGGTCCCGCCTTTCATTCACAAAAATTGTGTGAAACTGTAGCACCACAGTAAGAAAGCTGCAAGCTGCCTTTGGTAGCCAACAAAACTAAGAAAATGGAACAGTCTTACCACCATCTCTCAAACCCCTGTGGGAGCAGTTGTGTCAATTACCAAAACTTAGAGGAAATTATTCCCATTCTTACTTCTTTTAGGATCCCTTTAAGGCTAGAGCACTGTGAGCTGACTTAGAGTAAATAAGGCTCATTAAGTTTAATGCTGATGATGTCTGGACAGTGTTAGTGCAAGGAAGGTTTTGCTTGCCCTTTCACTTCTAATTCTACTTCTACTGCAGCACCTTCTGTTTCCTTCCTTAGACTAAGGCAATTTTTAGCTATTTATGGGCAAACAGTGCAACCTTAACCTAGATTGAGAAGCAAGGAGCGTGAAATAACTACTGTCCCATCCTTTCTCATTATAATTGCTAAAGGCAAATTATTTTGAAGGGGACAAAATCTGTTTTTTGGTTTTTTTCCCATCATAATATTTTGCATGACATCACACAAACTGTTCCAAAAAAAAAGTGTAGAATTTCTACTGTGAAGTGTCTGTGGTAACAAGAGGAGCTTTTCATTCAAAATGTAAATGCTGGTAGCATCAGCATCTGGAGAAGTGCAGCCTTAGGCACCATTATAAGAAGCAAGAGATTTGGACAGGATATATTCAATCTTGCTTTAATGGCATGATAGTCTGCCAAGATAATCTTCTAAGCTTTGACATATTTTACGTTGAAAAATATTATCATCAGGTGCAAAGGAAATTCCTCTTCACTAAAGAGTTCTGTAGCAGTGTATCTGATGACATAATTACTATGTGACTACATATTTCATTAACAGATTTCCTGACCTGAATAAACAAGCAACAAACATTCTTCTGATGACAAACTCATACACCAGTGGAACTAAATAACAAGAAAAGTAAAGGACTCAGATTCTCACTAATGGCTTTGCAAGAGAATTATTTTCCATCGACATGCTGAACTTTAAATCCATTGCTCCTAATTAAAGCAAGTCAGCCGCTGAAAAGCCTCTTACTCCTTCAGCCTTCTAAAGCCTCTCTGCCTTCAGCCTTCCTAAGATTCTCAAGACTTCACAACATTCCAAAGCCTTCAGTTTTGCCACGCCTCACTTCTCACTTTGATTAAAAAAAAAAAGAGTTGTGGCCTCTTGCTGTGACTGCCATGATGTTATGTGTGGCACCTTTCTCCAAAATTGTCATTATGCACATTCCTATGGACTGTTCAAAACTTGCTGACACTGTTTAGGATTTTCTGTCCATCTTTGTCCTCTTGGTTCAGCTGCAGCTTTGAAGTGACTCCAGAAAACAGCCAGATGTGAGGATGTACTCCCTTTTTACCCTGCACGAGGCTCTAATGGCAGAAATAAAAAGATACGTCTGGGAAAAATGAAATTATAATATAGCTTTGCATGTTTGCCTTATGAGCCTTTAATCACCAAGCAGACATTTCTATGAAGGGAGAAAAGGAGGACGTGAATTCAAGCAGAATTACAGGGAGCATGCAGCTCACCCAATGCCAAAATCTCCAAAGGCGACATGTAATCACACGGGTGACGAGGTACTGCCAGATTCAGTTCTGCAATGCCTAACTACCAGACATCCTCAAATTAGGATGTATGCTGCTGAACACTTCTACTTAGGGGCAAACATCTACTTCCAAAGAGACCAGAAACCATTTTTCTTACAGCTTTGAAGCTCTCTGTACCAGATAGCTTATAGCACAGGAGATACTTCAAGTAAGTAATATTGTGATGAATATGAAAAAGGTTCTTAGCTGGTTTAAGTCAGTAGAAGTTTACCAAAATCAACCAGCTAAAAGTTAACTACGAAGATGTGAATTAAAATTTTAGAATCATGTTCAAGTAGTAATGTTTTAAAATAAATCCACCAGAAACAGTAATATATCCTATTTTTTTCTTGGACTGAAGAAATTTAGTCCAAGAATTTTAATTGGACATTTCACTGATAAGCATTTTGCATCGTTCCCCCATCCCCCAGTCTCAGAAGCAGCTGTTCCTGAGATGTCATTCAGAAACCTGCTCTTTAACAACTCAGACACTCTCTTGGGTCATCTTTGCCTCCATAAACCACATGCACCACAGATGCAAAAAGTCATACCTTTTCTATCTAATTCAGTTGTATTTTTTCACTGTAGCAATAACTTACCACAAGTATTTCCCTGAAGTATTTGTCATTATAGCACAGGGCTCAATTCATTCACTAAACGAAAGGTTTGAAGAGCTCCTGGAAGTGGCCAATTTCAGATAACGAGACCATTGGAATTAAATATAGGTTTAGACTTCTTTTTTTAATCTTTCCCTTTATCTCTGTCCAAATCCTCGCTCCCTTTTGGCTGCTGTCACTACAGCACTTCAGATTCTGGCACAGAACTAGTAAAGGAGGTATTTCAAGAGATGGTAAATCAAGTTATTCAACGCTTTCCCTGGCTTCCTTTCTCAGAGGTTAAATATGTTTTCAAACCAGTAAAAGAAGCGAAAGTTCTTTCAAGTCGCACATCCCACCAGGCAAGACAAGCAGAAGGGGGTTTTTCCAATACTAACCGCTAACGACATGCAAGCCTCAGAAGAGCTTTTTTCCTTCTCTGAGCCACAGGATATGCACAAAGGCTTACTCATTATCTTTTCATGTCATCTCCAGAATGACAGATACAGGGCTATCAGCATAATGGGACATGGAATGTACACATACATCACGTTTCATTATTCACCTTTACTTTTAACTCAGATTCCTAAGCCAGCTTCAGGAAAGAATGTCAGCACTTACGTGCATATGAGAGCTCTCTTTATGTTAATTGCATAAGAACAAGCTTGCACAAATAACACAGTCTAAATATGTAGTTACTCCCTGTATATAATAATATCCCAGTTACAAAGAGGATGAAACGTGTATTTTTGTAAATATATTGGAAAGCCTTGAAGTCATATTATAACCATCACGCAAATATCTGCAATGACACAATTCAGAGACCAAGTAGAAATGTCATTGAACCTCAGAAGGAGCTGCAGAAACCGAGTAGACATTTTTATAGCCTTGTTAAGCAGTGACACATCTCTTTCTATAATTATCTTGACCTCAGTTCAAAACCAAAAGTAACGCAATCAAAATAATATCGCAAAATGTGTATGCAACCATTCGATAGCTGGCCAGGCCAGACAGCTGTTTGTCAAAATACTGATCACCACTTCAGCATTTTACTGTGCATGCCAAATGTACCTTTCATTTTTACAGCAGTTGCTGACCAATGCTGAGCGCTGACTGTCAAACATGATGATACTCTATGAGAAGCAGTTTCAACTGCTGTTTATATGCTTCATTAACTACTTTTGAAGGTTAATGCAAGATATGTGTGGGAAGGAAGGGGAATAAAGTGGTATCATCACCACAAATATTAGGCTACTTGAACAAATTAGTCTTAAGGAAAGCTAATGAAAGTGGTGCTTTAGCCAAACACAAGCCATCACAACCAATACAGAACAGCTGGAGATAACTTTACAGTAGGATGTAAGATTAAATTATATAATGAGCATTATTCATAAGGCATTATTCATCTCACCATCAAGCAGACATCTAAAGAAAGTCAGATGGATTGTGGCAAGTGCTCTCTATTGACTAAAAAAGCAGCCTATAATGACTACCATAGATGTACATCTTTGCACTGTAGCCATCCCTTAAGGTGAAATTAATCCTCTGTCTCGTTCCAACATTTATCTTTACTTTCTACATCACAGAGCAATTCCACCTTCACTGCAGAGTATTGTTCTGCCATCATATTAGTAGAAACATATTACAAAACAAAAATCTAGTCATTTTTCACTGGCTTAGTTACCAACATGCAATTTTCCTGAGAACAGAGGTACCAACCATGACTATCCCCTTTTACAAGTGAGGAAAAATGAAAGTTAACATGAAAGTTGACATGAGCTTGAGCATGATCTGCTACAGCTCCAAAGGTTAAACTAAAACTAGAATCAGAACCCCAGGACACACTCTTTCATCCTGCATCTCATCCTATCTTAGCATTATGATCATCTATCATGAGTCCAACTCTTCTGCACACTGTTCAACAAAGCCATAGGCCTGAAACGTGAGTATAAATGTTAATAAGAAAAATAAAATAGACTGTGAATGACATTAAATATTTCTTTCAACAGCTTAATACAAATACTCGCCCTGTTTACACATGGTGCATCCATATAGCATACTCAAACATGATGCAGTTGCCTGGCTGGCATTGGTTATTTGTCAGAAGGATATACTAGAGAAGTTTCAAAATTATGCTGAGCCCAGGTTATTAGCCTTGTAAAGGGGGAAAACTTACTATCTTGAGCAGTAGGTCAAGAAAATACAGTTTATATACCTTTGGTACTTGAGCTATCAACAATGAAATGTGCTTTGCAGATTTATTACCCTAGTTCAGTGCAGGGTAACTGGAGATGTTCTTCATGCTCTGCTGCTCCATGTAGACATATCCTAAATCCTCTATAAAAGCAGACAACTAATATAATACTGACATTATCCTTTAAAACAGAAAAATACTATAGACAAGGATTCTACTTTTTAAATTTCTGAAAGAAGATAAATAGCTTTAAAATTTAGTATCGGGCAAGTTGGAGTATAAAACCACACCTGTGCATGCATGCACACACACACACACACACACACACACACACACACACACACACAAAACACAGATACAGACATGCTTCTGCATAAACACAGCACTCTCCTCCCACTGATGTTTACCTATATTCACTTTGTTGCTACTTCTTGCAAGTATGTTAAACTACCGAAGTGTGGTCTTTTTAAAATTGCTTAGAAACATAACATTTCAGAAGTACTTTTTCCAGAGGAGTCAAAAACCGAGACCTCAACACCATGACACACTGCAAGGATGATGCCTTCCAGCCTTGTATCTGTCCTGCTGGCCTGCCAAGAGGGAGTCTTTACCAGCAGTCTGAAACCCTGGCACACAAATGTGATTTTCTGCACTGATTGATGCTGATCTAGCTGCCTGCACCCAGAATACAAGTCAAAGGAGCAGGAATGCCAGCACAATGCTAGTATGTTTGAGACAATGATCTTGCCAAAATGTAATGTATTTAGCACTCTGGAAGTGATGCAATGAAAACTGTTGTTAGAAGACTTGGGTAATTTCAGAATAGAAACAAAACATCATAAGTCTTCACAATTATTTTCACCCTTTAATATAAATTTCATCTCTTTGAAATAATATACCTTTCTGTATTCCCCTGCTAATGTGGCCCATCTATTCTAAACTTTGATATTAGACAGAATTACATTTGTGGATATCAAGAAGAACATTTCAGTTCTGTTAAATACAAATTGTTTTTAGCAGTGAAATTATGTCACTGGGAAAACAAATACCTTCATTACCAGAAAGCCTCAATACCGTAATAGCTCATAAATATTAGATTACAGATGAAAAAAACATTTAACATGTGATGTCTGATCACATGAACATAGGTTTGCACTACCAAAGCAGGATTACAATTTTGGATGTTTCAGTTAACAGTGAAACAAGCAAGTCTCTCCTATACAATGATCAAAAGAGAAATTAACATCCAAAATGCATAACATCACTAAATATATGTTTTTCAGGTTTCTCAGCTGTAAGTCAAACAGCAATGTTTTTAAACTCTTTTAATTAAGGAGTGCTAGGACATTCTGACTTTAACTGCTTCTTCAGCATTGATAGTTCAAATCACCTAAATCAAAAGTATTTTATAAAATAATTAACTTTGTTAAAAGCGAAGGCAAAACAAGTTAAAAATTTTAAAGGATTTTTAAACAGATGCTTTATAATATCATTCAGCCCAAATTCCATGTAACCTTTTCTTCTCTCAGTCGTACTCTCTTTGGGGTAGCTAGGAGACTAACATGCTGTCCTGTCTTGTGTATTGTATTGTCTTTTTTCAAACTTCACCTTAGTTCGCCACATACAGTCTATAACCTGTCAAACCATTTTACAACAATCATGTACAATGATCACAACAAGACACTTTCAGCCTCATATTGATCATGGCTCACTTCAAAGCAATTTTCTGATTTACAAGCTGTGGTTCATAAAAAAATTCCTTGCATTTGCCCGAAAAAACATATAAATATATCAAACATATGAATAGATAACAGAAGTTGCTGAAACAAATGCAAACCTGGCTCTCTTGAGTCTGGTTTCTCATCTCTAACAATCATTTGTTTTACCAGGAGGCAAACACCTTTATCAAGGCTGGAGTATCCATGATTTGTCAAGGAAACAGCAGGAAAGTTTCACAGAAGCCCATGGTAATTAGCTAAAGTGAAATAAAGGATACAGCCAGCTCTCTCTTGGGAGATTATTAAAGACATGCTGAAAAAGAGGAAATGGTAAGACATCCAAAGATTGTGGCATAGCCCTCCATACATGCCTGTTTACAGCCAGAGATACATCAATAATTTCTGACATAAATAAACAAAACTTTGACCTGATGACTTACTAAAGCAGGGATGGCAATAATAATAAAACCATCAAAACTCCGTAAAGGCCTTTAATGTGTCTGAAGATATTTTCATTAGTGCAATAAATGTTAAGCATTTATTTTGCTGTTAACAGTTTTTACAGCAAAGCTTTGAAGAATGTCACACAGGTTATCAGTAAAGGCTCTACACATTGCATATAAAATAAGAACCAACTAAACAATCCAGAAAAGTACTTTTAAGTTGTGGCCCAGGACTAAAGCTGGAACCACAAAGGACAGATCTTTTACTGGTCTCATCTGGCACAGTCTCAGTGGAAGGAAGCCATCTCAATTGACACCATCTGAGAGTGCACTTTGACGCATCCCCTTATTCAGTCTTATGTCCATATTTTTCTTTTTTTCCCTTTTATGTTCTAGTCACCAACACCATTCTGGCCAGTCACTAATAGTCCTTAAAGGCTAATCTTCCTGTTAGCTTGCATTTGAAAATGAATCTCAGATGTAGGAAATTAAAGCCTTCCTCTCAAACATAAAGCAGATTCCAATTGAAAACTAAAGAATTCACATTTCAAGGCACTCTCCAAGGATGTCTTTCTCTATTGGTAACATTTGGAGATGTTTGAAAGGAGCTAATGAGGACAGGTTTATGTGACTGGCTATAATTTTACCTTCCCAACTGCACATTTCACATTTGTCTCAGTGAATTATCTGGTAAAATATTTCATTCCAATGAATAGCTTAAAAAGCTTGCAACCAGAGAAACATTTTGAGCTAAAATTTCAAAACCAGTCACAGAAACGAGTTTGCATAAAAATGCACAATTGGCTAACGGCTAAAAACAAGATAAAATATTTAAGCACATATAAACATAAAATGTTGCAATGCTTCAAACAACTAAATGATTGAATATATGATGACAAAGCAGACAGATACAGGTAGAAAAGAAACTGGGTAAGAATGAGGAACAAACTATATACATAGCCATTTTACAAGCTGTGTGAACAACTTCAAAGAACTTCCAGTGTTCACTGAACAACTTTTCCTGCTGTGGTTTTAAAAAGATTTTAGCTAAACCAAGATTTTCATAGAATTAAAGTAATTGAGAACAAGTCTTCCTGATGAGGTGGCATTGTGGCTTTTCCACGGACCACTGTGAGGAGAGAATCTTACTTGATAAAGCTGTGAGACCTCACCAGTCCTCTTCTTACTAGCCTATCACCTGCAGAAGGTCCAGAGAAGCAGGACTACACTACTTCAGTGTAGTTCTCTCCATGCCTATAAATGCAATATATGAGTCTCCTAGGCTTTACTAAATTAATTTTCCAAAGAGTTCTTCCCTGGCTTTAACAGGCAGTGAAACAGATATGGAGGCTCAAACCCTTGACTTCAAAGAAAAACTGAAGACCTATGATGAGACTATTTATAAAAACATCGAATCCTGCAAGAGGCCTGACATATTTGCTGTGGTTGAAGGACACAGTAAAAATTTACATCACTGATACCCTCAGAATTAGTGGTAGATGACAACTGTTTATTTGCAGCATGGTAATACAGATCAGTGTCTCAGCATGCCATATTGTAACACATATTACATTCACCATAATTAAAAAAAAAAGTGGAAAAGCAGCAACTGTAATGCATTACCTTTGTTGACTTTTTTTTAGAAGTTTAAAAATTATTCCAACAAAACCCAAGTTTATTATTGCTCTCATATCCATGAGACCAGGTAAATGGAATGTTGGAAGACTTTCCCATGATCAAGGAGAGTTGGGTTACAGAATACCTAGCCTGCCATTACCAAATTTGTGGATGACACCAAGCTGGGTGGAAGTGTCGATCTGCTGGAGGGTAGAAAGGCCCTGCAGAGGGACCTGGACATGCTGGATCGATGGGCCAAGACACACAGCATGAGGTACAAACAGGACAAGTGCCAAGTCACAGACTTGGGTCACAACAACCCCTGCAATGCTACAGGCTGGGGACAGAGTGCATGGAAAGTGACCAAGAGGAACGATCTTGGGGGGTTGGTCAACAGCAACTGAACATGAGCGAGAGTGTGCTAGGTGGTCAGAAGGCCAATGGCATCCTGGCCTGTACCAGAATAGTGTGGCCAGTAGGAGCAGTGATCATCCCCCTGTACTGGGCACTGGTGAGGCTGCACCTCGAGTGCTGTATTCAGTTCTGGGCTCCCCAATTCAGGAAGGACATCGAGGGGCTGGAGCAGATCCACAGAAGGGCAAAGGAGCTGATAAGGGTCTGGAGCACAAGTCCTGTGAGGGGTGGCTGAGGAAGCTGGAGCTGCTCAGGCTGGAGAAAAGGAGGCTCAGAGAAGACCTTATGGCTCTCTACAACTGCCTGAAGGGAGGCTGTAGCCAGGCAGCCTGTCCTCTTGGACAACTGGCCATAAGAAGACAAAGTCTCAAGCTGTGCCAGGGGAAGTTGGACATTAGGAAGAAATTCTTCATGGAAAGGGTGATTAAATATTGGAATGGACTGCCCAGGAGGCGGTAGAGCCACCATCCCTAGAAGTGCTTAAGGAAAGAGCGGTCATGGCACTCAGTGCCACGGTCTGGTTGATGTGGTGGTATTCGGTCACAGGTTGAACTTGACGATCTCAGAGCTCTCTTCCAACCTAACTGATTCTGTGATTCTAGATCAACAGCCTTGCTGTGAAACATGTCACTTCACGGTCTTACCTGCAACTTTTTGAAGTTATTTTTATTTTGTTTTCCTTTAGAACACAACAGTAAGAGAACCAATGCTTAGATGTTTATCTAACCATATACAGGGTTTGAAAATCAGTTGCAAGCAGGATGTTTTCCTGAGAAACTGCCGTAAGCTTCTGTCAAATGTAAAAAATACATTTCTAGACCTTCTGGTTTTAACGAAAATCTTCCAATGCTCTCTGAGCAGCTAGAAAGGAAGCTGAGGGAGACTAGTACACAAACACTGGTCTGACCAACTGCTTTTGAAGAACCCAAATATACAAAAAAAACACAGAAGGAGAAAAGCTCTTTTTCTTTTCACCACCTTTTGAAAGATGGTTTCTGATATATCTAGGAACACTTAAGGGTGGAGCATTAAGCCACCTTCACCACTAGATAAATCCAGTATCTGCTCTGTTTTTAGCAGCCACAGTACTACACAATTATCAGACTATTTCTTATGAATCATATGGCTTCAAAATTAGTTCTAAAATGGAATTAGTCCTCTGATTACTACATACTCCATAACGTGCTTCTGGATGCACAGTTGAGATTGGCTAGACACCTCTGTGGTGACTGGAAGTGAAATAACTCACATTTTTCAAAGTCTTGGTCATGTGAAACATTATACAAGGACTAGATATTGTGGCTGGTAATTGAAAGTTTTTATGTCACAAGAACATCTATATTCTTTGCAGGCTTTTGTGACATCCAAAGGCCTTTGTGACTCTACACTATATTCTCACCTTAATGGATAACGCTGATGCAGTCTGCAAGAACTTGTGGGAAAGCAATTGCTACCTCAGACTGCTACAATCAGCTTACCAGGGAAATCTGCTTCAGTTTCCATAAGTGACACTGAGCAAGTCCCTAAGCCTGTCTCACCTGGATGTGGGTAAATCAGCAAGAGAAATAGTTTAGATTACACACCCTCAGCAGCTACACAGCAGGGAGCAGCACAATTCCCTAGCAAGTTTACTGAATGTATGCAGGAATAAATTTGCTGCTCTAAATTTGGCAGCTTTTGTAACTTTTATGTTAACTTCAATAGTTACCTCCAAATACTTAATCCACCTGAAAATTTTACTCCTGCTATCTAACAGGAAGTATATTAGGTCTTCTTGGAAAAAAAAAAAAAAAAGGTCTATGATTGCTTATACTCAGAACACTGGGGTATTGGCCACTTTCCCCATGCCCTGATCAGCAAGACCCTTTATAAAATCTTTCAGTGTAACATGGAGACAAGAGAATACATACATTACTTCTGAAGACAGAAATGCACTGAAGTTTGGGTGTCTCTGAAGAAGACAACTGCACACGTATCAAGTAATAGTGTAATTTCTTTTGATCTTCTTAATAGTTGCAGGCTGTGAGGGTGAATGACAGGTGTGTGTGGCTAAAGAAATGCCTCACACAGCATTTCTTAATGAATCAATGACAACAAAAGGGAAGATGTACACTAGCCCTGACCATTACTTTCCTGTGTATTATGTCCAGGTATGTACATCCAAGCTCCCAGCACAGGGCATTCCCAGGCTCCTTGCTAGGCCACACTGAAGACCACTGGATCCACTTAGATTCTTACTACTGTATAAGTAAAAGCATCATAAAAGCATCATTTAGATTTTTATGTACTTTTTTTACACTTATTCTTCTGCTTTTCCAGATAACGAGTTCTTACAATGCCTTAACATACTTGCTACACAACTGGTTTTTATTGGGACCCACTTCTAGCATCAACACATCTTAATCCCCAAGTTCTTCCAGTGAAACAACCTCATAATAAATTTACAGTAACTACTAGTAATTTCAGACTTTCATTTGCCTTGAGGCTTCTTGATATATGTCGTCTCCAGGCTCCAGAGAAAGAAACATAAATGTTGATAGAAGAGCCCAAGGCAAGTGTCAGTCAAAACACCACAAGATTTGTGCAGTCCTTCCAAAGCTGTCCACGTCTTACTCAACTGCAGAAGACAGAGCAATAGGTCTTGGGTTTTAACAAGTCTTTTTACCCAAAGAGAGTTATTCCCCATACCCAGTAATGTTTTTCAGTGCACTATTTTCCATTTCCTGTCTGGGGGGGGTTTTGTTTTTTGGTTTGATTTTTTTGTTTGATGGTTTGATTTTTTTGGCAATGAAAGTTACTTTAAAAGATTGGTTTTATTAATGTTCTCATTCAGGGTGCTACAAAAGATATCACACCACAACAGAGCTTTCCTAGAAGCTGATGGTTTTAATCCCATGCACATACATATGGAAAAATAAAACAAGGGAAAATTTAAAAAGGCTGTTGAGGAAATCTAGGTGAAAATTGCAATGAATTAACAGTAAATAAGGTAGCAGCCCATATCACTTTCCGGATGGACATAACAATATCTGCATATATAAAAACATTAGCGGCAAGATAGAAAACAAAAACAATTAAATGAGAAAATAATATATAATTGTTTAAATCCACAAAGGTCATCAGTTGATGAGAATTAACAAATTGTTCACACATTCTGCGATCTGCATACTAACTGTTCATGTCTCATCAAAAGCTGCAACTTGTTTAAAGTTACTGAAATGTGAGGAGGAAAAAAATCCCAACCACCCACACTTTTTTTTGGCCAGCCAAATCATTCAAAAAGTAATTCATAAATCTTTCTGCTTTCATAAGACTCCACATCTTCAAAGTACTGAGAGCACATTTGCTAATCAATGAATTACCCTGTCTTGAATTCGAAGTGCCTTAGAGGAACACGGGGCCAAACCACCACAGTTCGGGCAAACCTGGCCTCAAATACTTCACCAGTTTGATGCCACAGGGGCTGGCAGCGACCCCGACAGCAGCAGCTCCTCTGCTTTACGGTGCCCGCCCCTGCACAGCTCCCTCCAGCCAAGCTGTGACTCAGAGCAGGTTATCTAAAGGTCACCTTCAGCACCCCCGCTTGAATCCTGTGCACTTGGAAGCTGCGCTACAGAGGGTTCACCTTCCAGGTGCCTTTTTTGCTCTCAGCCAGACCAATAGAAGGCTCCTGAGATCAGCCACCTCCTTGGTGAGGGAAGGCAGGCAGGGCTGAGCTGGGCGAACAGAGCCTGCCAGCAGCCCGCTGCCTTGGCTGGGGCCATGGCAGAGCAGGTGCCACCCTCGGTGAGCCAGCCCCGCAGCCAGCGCGGCCCGCGGTGCCCAGCTGAGCGGCAGCACCGAGCCGCGGACACCGCCGGCACCCCGACGGCTCTCCAGGCCGCCTCAGGGCGCTGAAGGACTGCTGGAGCCTCCAGCTTTCGGCCAGTGAAACGTGACATGGATGCGAGCGGGGATCACCACATGGGAGAAGCAGGACCTTCCTGCCCAAAACTGCCGGAGGGGACGAGGCGAGGGGACACACGCGACATTCCTGCCTCACACAGGGTTTTTATGTCGCTCTCCCGCGAGCAGCCTCCACCTCCTCAGTCGCTTCCGTCGACGCCCAGCTCTCTCTCCCACCACCATGCCCGCCGTGTTTGAATAGCCCGGGCTCGCCCTCACCGAAGCGGGACAGAAAGCCGTCCCC
>VXBQ01000676.1:82775-100209 GCA_013400175.1 Phainopepla nitens | reverse complement strand
AGGGGGCGGCAGTGCGGCTGCCACCGCCACTCTGGGCACGGGGAGATGGGAGATGACCGTGTGCGCGTCCCTTTAGGCGCCGTGCGGGCAGGCTGGAGCTAGACTAGTGACCCCTTGGAGCAGCGCTTGTACTGACAGAGCCCAAAATGCCCCAGACATCCTCTGTGCGTGCACGCCGAGAAATCCACTTGGGCTGAACGCGGTTTCGTGCGTGTGGATGAGCTGGTCCGTGTGACCACCGCCACAAACTTGGTGATCCGTCCCGGGTTTCAGAGCCTGCTGTCCCTTTAATGTCTGGTTTGACAGCTTTGGGTGAGGAAGCACTTCCAACAGCTGTCTTCTTGGCAGTGCACCAAGCGCCGGCTTAAAGGGTCCCCGGCTGGAGCAGCTTCACCTTCTGCCTCAGAACAAATCCAGCGATTGTTTTGTTTTCCGGCTGCTTTTCTACCAAGCAGAGGCTACGTTGTGGCTCTGTCCTTGCCTTTTGTGCCGCAGCTCGACGATTCCATTCAAACTACATACATTCTGTCTAAAAATTCTTTTCTGCCTCTGTGGTTGTGGGTGGTAGCCCCATTTTGATAGAAAATTAGATGTGTTTAAAAAAAACTCATCAAACTTAGTAAGCTTTCAGAAATCCCTGTTCTTTGCTGATTTCATGTATATTACATACTTTTACACATCTGACTGCAGCTGATGGGTGCACCCAGGTTTTGTCATCAGTTATTTCGTTACTGCTTTTACTGGATATAATTTGTCAATAAATACTAATACTTGGTCAGGGTATTTTCAGGGAGAATAATGTCTGTTTTATTTTGTGTCCTTTATTACCAGAAGATGATGAAGATGAGGAGGAAGAGGATGAGGAAGAAGAAATAGATGTTGTTACAGTGGAGAAAAGACGTTCCTCTACCAACAAGTCTGTTACCACCCTTACTATTACAGTGCGTCCTAAAAATACCACTTTTTCATCAGTCAGGACACAGCAGAATGGACTGATACTAAAGCGTTGTGCCCCAATTCACCAGCAGCATAATTATGCTGCGCCTTCTCCATTTGCAGAGACTGAAGAGGCTCCACCTCAGAAAAAGTTAAAAATTGAGGTGCCCCGTCCAGTAAAACCCACCATCCAGCCAAAGCCTAAGAGTTCAAGTCCTCGAAACTCTGATTCTGAGGACAGTGAACGTCGACGCAACCATAATATCCTGGAGCGTCAACGGCGTAATGATCTACGATCAAGTTTCCTCACGTTAAGGGACCATGTTCCAGAACTGGTTAAAAATGAGAAAGCTGCAAAAGTTGTGATCTTGAAAAAAGCCACTGAATATGTTCATTCTCTTCAGGCAGAGGAGCAGAAGTTACTGCTAGAAAAGGAAAAATTGCAAGCCAGACAAGAACAATTACTAAAGAAAATAGATTACAAGCGGACTTGCTAAACTTTTTTTTTGTTTGGTTTTTGATTTTTTTTGGCTGATCAGGACAGTCATTGCCACTTTGCACATTTTTGATTCTTTATAAAAAAGTTGTGTTTTTTGACGTTAAGAATGTTGGTTTTAATTTCAATCCAGTCCCTGAAGTAATCTACAGACTGTATTATCCGGGTACGGAGCAAATGGATGTTCTTGCAAGGAGATTATTGCAAGACTACCAAACAACAATGGACTGCCTTTGTTTTTCCTTTTTAAGAACTGTAGATGGTGGGGATTTTTTTTTTTTAAGTGTTGTGAGCATTTGGAGCTGCTGATGACATCTAGTTGAGTTTTAAAATGTTCATTCCTGGGTTTTATGGTGCTTATGTTCTAGCGGATGTTACTTTAGGGGTTGGCATTTTGTACCCCTGTGGGAATTTCTGTAAATACCATCTACACACTTGCCTTTTGTACATGTCTTGGGTTATGAGAGGTGGCTTTTGCTGCCAGTATTAGACTGGAAGTTCATACCTAAGTACTGTAATACCTCAATGTTTGAGGAGCATGTTTTTGTATACAAATATATTGTTAATCTCTGTTATGTACTGTACTAATTCTTACATTGCCTGTATACTTTAGTATGATGCTGATACATAACTAAATTTGATACTTATATTTTCGTATGAAAATGAGTTGTGAAAGTTTTGAGTAGATATTACTTTATCACTTTTTTGAACTAAGAAACTTTTGTAAAGAAATTTACTATATATGCCTTTTCCTAGCCTGTTTCTTCCAGTTAATGTATTTGTTAATGTTTGGTGCATAGAACTGGGTAACTGCAAAGTTCTGTGTTTAATTTCTTCCAATGATGTACATTTAGTGCTGCGTCTTATAGCACTTTGAAATACCTCATGTTTATGAAAATAAATAGCAATTACATGATTTGCCATTTACTATTTTTCTTTTAAATAAAATCTTTAACTTTGCAATATTGATGAAATACAAAAAGCATGGTCCCATACCCTTGGCACTTCAACTCTCAGACTATAGGTGATGCTTCACAAAGGTCAGCTGAGCAGGACATTTCCACTTCCGGTTACAAAATAATTGTAGTAAGAACTGTGTTCCTGTTCTTTCATGTGTTTGTCAAGATCACCCCGGGGACCAGATGTACCACACTTCATGGAATGACTCCTGTGTCTTGCAAAGACTCCTCAAATATCCACTGTACCCAGAGAATTGTGAGGGATCACAAACACGGCTAGCAAACTTCTGCTAAGGCACTGGCCACACAAGTGAGGTAAATGATGGAGGCAGACTTGCCAAAGCATACAGAATTACATACTTGTACTGAACAAAGATCTTGACTTGGCTGCTGTTCTTTATATTAGGAAAGCCTTAAAGCTGTCCATCATTGGAGAATTAATGTTCTTGTTTGTAGCTGAAGGTCTTGTTAGTTACTACATTTGTTACTAAAATTAAAAATATCAGGGAAGATGCAGAACTGTGAAATATGCATCAGATGAACATGGAACTTGGTTGTCTCAAGAGCTGGCATTTGGCGTGACAGGAAGAAGACAACACTCAACTCTATGAAATCTGTTTGCTCATTGTATTAAAGACTGTGAGACCAGGGACTTGTTTTATTTTCTAGTCTCTACAGGTATTTTTGACATTGTCTTTCCTCACAATTAATCTGGAAAAAAAAAATGATAGGAATTAATGACCAAGTGGCCAGTACTTCCAGGATTCACTTGCAAGAAGCTCACCTATAACATCTGCCTCTGCTTTAGCCATGAAGGAAGTAGCTTGTCTGGTGATGGAGGTACAGAAATCCTGTATTTGCTGTAAGGTAACAGGAAGAGCAGTGTGGGGGCAAAACAGTCCTCACATAATGGATGTGCCATATGTCTATCCCTACAGATTGTTGATGCACTCATAACCAGTGTGCTCTTGGGCCCCAGGCAGCTTCTGTGCCATGACCACCAAGAACTGTACATAGATCGGTGCAGTAAACCCAGATCTTCAACAGGCATAAACTGGGTTAACACAATTGGTGCATTCAGCTAGGCCTAAACAAGCATTTGAAGAACTGGCCTAAATAGAGTTAAGATCTAAATTCAGACTCAGTCACAGTTGTTCCATATATAGAATCTTAGTTTTGATTCCTTTGACATGCTTCTTCCACTTTCCAACTACAGTGATAAAACAGTAGAGACAATTGGTGTGAACAATCACAGGGTACATTTAATTTTACTAGCTAAAACAATTTTTAATGACCCTTTTTTAGCAATTTCTGCTGAACTCCTGTTGTACTGTTTTCAAATAAGGTATGTGTCTTGAAGAAGGAAAGTCCGTTCCTCTTCCCATTCCACTTCCCTTTTCTTTTCCCTTTCCCCTTCCCCTTCCTCTTCCCCTTCCTTTTTCCCCCTCCCCTTCACACTTGTGGAGAACTTTGGTCCAAATCCTCCACTCAGAGCGAACTCTGGGTCAGGTTAGGTTGCTCAGGGTCATGCAGCCAAGGCTTGAATATCTTAAAGGATTGAGATTCCACAGCCTCTTTGGACAACACGTGGTTTTTGACTACCACGACTGATAAAAATTTTTATACTATTTGGAATTTTCCTTGTTGCAATCCTTGTCCATTGCCTGCTGTCTTTTTGTGTTTAACCTTCTGGAATTCTGGTTGCACCTTGTTTGTAATCTCCCATAAGCTGAAGACAGCAATTACTTCTTTCTCATCTTGAGACAGCCCAGTTCTGTCTTGTCTTGTGGTAACCAAGCATTTAGAGTATGATAAAGGTGTGAAGTACTCAGATTTGTTTGGATATTCAACCCAAATCCCATCTGAAAGCCTCTGTTTCACACTTTATAAGGTGGGAGTTTTGGTCTAATTCTTTAGAATTCAGTGATAAACATCCAACTGATGTCCATGGAGACAGCATCTGGCTCCATAATGCTTGCATACAGTGTACTGTTTGCTTCTCTGTGCTGTACTAGCAGTACTTCGGCATTGTCTTTTTTTGTCTTTTTTTTTTTTTTTTAATAAGGAGTTGATAGGTTTGTTTTCATATTGTTGCTGTAGGGAGTAAGTTGTCAAGGTCAAATATTTCTGGTAAAAAAAAAATCTCAGTTTTAGGATGTTAATAAAGTTACAGTTGTTAAATAGAAGATTTCTTTTGTAGTTACATGATAAAAAGAATTGAGAATGGTAGGAAAGACAGCTTTTGAAAAGAAGTATGCAATTAATTGTATAATATTTTCTGAAGAATTAGTACAGTAGCCAGAAGGCTACACAGAGGACACAGAATCATAGCCACAGCCATAACAAAAGATCCTTTTGCAAGTGTATCTAGAGTGGGGAGTCCATAAGGACTCAGTCAACTAATGAATTGAGACACTATTGCCTGTTTTTGTTGCTTTTTTTTATTATTTTTAAGAACATACCTTCATTTGCATAACAAATGCAAACATATCTATCTAGAGAATCATATGTGGCAAGTACCTAATAACTGCTTATTAAAAAGCAAATATTGCTGATTCCTGAAGGGAAAACTGAATTAAGTTGATCTCAGTCTTATTTGATCTGCTATAAAAATTCCCTAGTTCTTTTTCATACAAGACAGAATTTGCTGATGGTGGTTTTCTCCAAAATCACATATCCCAGAGGATGCTCTCCTTCCCACCTTCTGTTTATTTTCTTAAAAATACCACTAAGAACACAAGGGACTTGTAATACCAAAATGAAATTATCCCTCCATAAATTAGTATAAATAAAAACACCAGTGGGAGATCTTAAAAAGGTGAAATGTGTTAATGGTGTCATTACCACTTGGTCACCTGTTGCCATGAGTGCTAAAGAAAGTGCATTTCTCAAACCCCAAGTTGCTGTTATAGCAACTTATCACCTGGTCTTGGCAGGACTCCTTGAGAGATCATGAAATATATAATTTACAGTTTGTTCCTGGGAAGTATACTGATAAACCAAGCTAGAATAAAATTACTGCAAATGGATGACATTCTTAAGCCTGAATTTCCTGAATTCTTAAGCTTGAATTTCTTCTGGTTAAAATCAGATGTCATTTTACTTAAAACATTAATTTTGATATAATTAATGAATTTTTAATGTACAATTGCCAAATACTACATGATCTATACCTGGGTCACTTTCTTCTCCTTGTGTCCATTTCCATTTCCCTTTTTTTTTCTTTGTTTCCCTTTTCCCTTTCCTGTCTCTTTTCTGAGGAACACAAATCCATCAAACTTAAAGGGATTTGAGGTGTCACAGCAAAGCTTTTAAATTAAGCAGGGATATCAATAGAAACAGGAGATACACAACACTTCCAGAAATCTCAGAGGAAAGCAATGGTGCAAAACGTGGAACAGAAGCTGATTTGTAGAGCCAACATGACGGGTTTTGCCTCAGCACTTCTGGCTGCTCATGGAGCACTGGCAAGCTTGAATTCAGAGCCCTTGGTCTGTGCCAAGACAAGCTTTCACTTCTGCTGGACTACCTGTCCAATTTGCTGCCCTACAGTAGTTTTTTGCTGCCTATCTACTTGTACTGACCCTGCAATGAAGCTTGGCCACCATAAACCAGAGGTTTTGCTGCTGAGTTGTATGACGTGATAATTCCTGCTGCCTGCAGATCTTTGATTCTCATCCAGCTTTGTGCCCTTACTGGCCAGATCCTTCTCTTGATGAGATTGTTGATATTTCTGCACAACAGTCAACTCGGAGAAGATAAAACGAATTCTTAATCTCTGAACCGTGGAGGTTCCTTGTATGTGTGCTGGATGTATAGATTAACATACATGCTGTGTGCACACAAGGGACTCCGTAAATGTTGATCCATGAGCCCTGCTAAATAAAGCCCAGTGTATATTTTAACTGAGTAAGTTAGAAGGCTGTCCACTTGGACCTTTGAAGAAAAAGTGTATGAAGACATTTTGTTTCCTGTATTTATAATCACAATATGACACACCTAAATAGTGCAGAAATTTTTAAAAAAGTATCTACAGTGTAATCATAAATTATGCCAAGTAGTTTTTAACTCCATGGTGAAATGGATGGGTGTGTAGACTCAAAATTTATCAAACTTATAACTGAATTGTGACCTATTTGTTACTGATCTCTGAATTGTTGCATTTTGTATGCATAATCATTGTTAGGCTCCATATATGCTATTATGGCTGCTCTATTTGTGAGCTGTGCCATTTGCCATCATATAGTGTTTCCATCTGACATTATTTAGATAAGTGGAGACATTTTCATTTTATGGTAAAATAAGATTATTTAATTTTTCTTATTCTGTGCTCCCAATTTCCCAATATCATTTGTCTGCTTTAAGTGTTTACTGCTTCCTATCTGCTTTTTGTCTTTTATACTGCATGCATTTAGGGAGAGGAACTGTCTTATATGTTATCTGTCTGAAGCTGAGGTTAGATTGTCTCTATGAGTGACTGTGTTAATCATAAAACTATAACAAGAGTCCTGTTGTCTAACTGCTACGTGTAGCCTAGTTTTATATTAGGGGTAGGATGAGTCATGCTGTCTACATCTGTCTAGTTTCACCTTCTAATCTACAAGCTTTACAAGCATTACAGAGTTTTAAGCACCTAACTGCTTAGCTTCCTAATTCTCCTTATGTAGTCAGCAGAGAGATGCAGGATCTTCCCAGGGCACAGTCCAGAGCATCTGCACTGGGCTTTACCTGGAACAGGCCCAAGCACTGCTCTGTACCTTGAGGAAAGAGTGACTACAGCATGCAAGGGGTGATTACGGGAACTGTGTAAGGGCTGCTTTATTGCTGCTGGGTAACCTAGCTGATCTTACCACATGAAATTTAAAGCAATGATTTGGAGAACACTGCAGGCTAATAGATATTTTACTTGGAATAAAACAGTGCATGAATGTAGGATATATAGTTAATTTAATCGGCATAGTTGTTTTACTTGCAATTAAATAAAATATTTCAATGGCACTTATCTCCATTTTGCTTCCTAACACCACCAAAAATAAATACATAGTGTTTTAGTGTTCAATGATTTCACTTCCTCACAGAACAAATCAGTGTAATTAGAATATTATTTGGATGGATATTTTTAGTATCGGTATACAAATAGATTTTTCTTCTGCAATACATGGCAATTACATTTAGGCAAAATCTTACTTCTTCAGTATGATGCAGACTTCATAAAAAGTACATTGTAATTAATATTGCAATCAATTTAATTCCAATATCTAAGTAATATTTAATTCATGGTGTAGGAGATGAAGGAACTATCTAATATACACACAGTTCAATGTTGGCTAGTACCTAGGAACCCTCAGAAAACCTTTTTTAAACCACTTAAAAATTTTCTTCTTTAAAATTTTTAAGATCAGTGTTAAAATATCCCTGAAATATTGTTATAAATTTGCTTTTTAATATAGAAATTATCTGTGTTTTATAAAATTGTCATTAGATTTGTCACTCTGTTCTTTTTGAAGCAATTTGGCACTTTATTTCTTTTAAAGCAAATGTTCAGAAAGGAGCAATGTCACAGAAAGGAACTGTTTCAGTGCTCAGTCACCCTCAGAATTTGGTCCTATAGAGCTAAAAGATAATATTTAGATTACTAAACCATATGCTGAAATGAGAGTGGTGACATGTAGCAACCTCTCCCTGGAAGTGATCTTTTATTTTTAAAGAGATAGAGGCTCATGCTTGATATTTCTCCTCTACAAGAAATTTGGAGCACATTTGTTTGATTCCCTTAGAATTGCATATACTCTTAATTAAGAGTTAGATAATTCTTAATAGAAGAAAATCTAACAGGAAAGCAAACATAGTTAATTTATCTAGAAACCTGGTCATCAAAAATGTACTGTAAACTGTGGTTCTGAGGGATTCTTATTTCTCATTTTCTCCTACAATCATTGTTTTTGGTCATGGTTGCAAGGTAACACTCGTGAGTCACATCCTCAATAATTATGATTACAAACATTTCTCTAAAAGATCTGCTTCAGGCCAAACAAGTCTGGGTAAACCACAGTCCCAAGGTATTATTTCTCAGGTGTAGAAGATAATATTGGCTGTGAAGTGTTGTGTTGTGAAGCCATATCTTTATGAACACTTCCTCCAAACATGTGCTGCTAATGAAGCTATGCAATGATTTCAATAATTTCAATAATTTTTATTATCTTCAGCCTTTAAACATTCTTATGCTGATCTGATTCATTACTTGTCTTTTCTTTTGCTTTCTTTAGCTAAGTAGCCCTACAGGAGGCAAGGAGGATTCGCCTGACCAAATATAAACTCCTTTTAGTCAATAAAGAAAACACGTGTTTTCTTCTTAGTGCCCAATTAATTTTATCATTAAATGGCTATTTAAAATGACACAAATTAATCTCACCCTGGAAATGCTCATTTTTGGTGTGGATTATGGAGAAGCCTTAGAGGACCAGATATAGGAACCAACATTGCACGTGTCTTAATGTGGAGTTTGGTTTAAGATACCTAAATCTGGATGTCTGGATATCCAACTGAAAGCTTGATGTCTAGGTGCTGTTATAGTCAGTGAAGTCTGGATAAGGATTCCGTGTGGATGTCTGTTTCAGGGTGAATTGGATTGGTTCTTGAGGTTCAGTTCTCTGTACTGATCAGCTCTCCAATGGCTATAAAAGGCACTCCATGTATAGAGTGAACATATAAACACCTATGCATTAACACCTAATTTCAGTGCCTTAAACTACAAGTCTAAATACTCCTGTCTTTCTTTCAGTTCACTTACACATTTTAAAGGTTTTTCTTGAACTAGTCAAGTAAGCTTAAACCCAGTTCTGTCTAGTTCATCTTTCTGCAACACTGAATATCTTTTTTGCTTTGGTTGTCTATTATAATATCTCCATATCTTTAGCATCTTTGGATTTCTTTCATCCTCTCACAAGCTTTATTTGTCACCAATATATAGCAATATTCATCACTGCCAGAAAGTTGATTGCATTACTGATAAAATTCCCCAAAACATCTCTCACGTTACCATATTGCATGGTGGGCAGGACCTTATTTTCTCCTTCTCACACCTACACAAAGCTCATTTACAGGGCATGTTGATACAATTTAGATGGCAATATACTGACAACATTTTAAATTAAATTAAATGATAGCACATATCACTTTTTTTGTAAGTTTAAAAAAAAAACCAAACAAACATGACAGGAGAAAAACAGAAAGTAGATGAACATTTAGAAAATCACAAGTAACTTTAACATCTATATTTTTAATTGGATCTCTGATAGTTTGAACTATTTCAGCATTTCCCTCTTCTTGTTTCTACAGCCTTACTCCAGTATTTTTTATATTTCTTTGCTCCTTTAAAAAAATAATTTATTTTCACAGCTTCTGTGGTCTTTAATAACTATTCCATATCACCCTATGCCTATTCCTTCTTTCATTCAAACACTTAAATAAGTCACACCTTTTTTCATGCTTTACAGTCTCACCTCTCCTACTAGTCCCAATTAAGTCTCAATGTAATTTTTTTATTTAACTCTAAAATACATATGCCCATTCTGAGAACACTGGCTGGATGGCTGTAACTCTGTTGACTTCAGTAGGAAGTCCAGACCTTCCAAGACTTTGAAATGAAAATTGTAGGAATGCCAAGTTAAATTGTGCTGTATTTTATATTCTTTCCCATTCACTATTATCCTAGGAGCAGTTAAGTTACCATGAACTCCTTTGACATAGAAAATCATCATACCTTTCTTTTTTGCTTCTGGTGTTGACAATATGCAATAACCTCGAAGCTTCAGTTATGTGAGCATGAGTGAAAATAAATATCTATTAGAAATAGTCAAGAGTAAGGCATTTGGCCATCTATCTTACTGGAAATGTTTAAAATTCACATTTAAAAACCCCATGTAAATGTGTTTTTTCACTATTAATAAAAATGGTAGTCAAAGAAAACAAATATTGGATGGCTAGTTTATTTCTTATCAGAACTCCTTAATTTTGAAATTTCAGGAATCAGTCTGGTAGCAAGTGTCAGAGTAAATAAATACTTTCTGTACTGATCTGTGCCACCGTACAGCTGTGTAAGAATGCCTTTGGTCTACAGCGTGAGCATTATCACTTCCGCTCCCAGACAGGAGATCCAAGCTCACTTCACAAGAAAAGTCCTTTCTTTTTCTTTCATTGGCTGGGGAATCATGGCCCAAGGGATTTTATTTGTGCATTTGTTCTGGCTGCCCAGAAAACTGAGTGCTCTAAAGCAGGGTAGCACCTTGGGAGTCAATGGCATTAGGACAGATTATGTCAACTGAGGAGCTGGAGTTGAAATAAATTGAGAAACCTGATTACAGCTGTGCTATTGTATATCTGTAAAAGTGTTAGAAGTCCTTCAATATTTTATTATGACTGCATGTAGATACCATTTTTAATGCCTTAAACCTCCTTAGTCAAGATCTTAGTTTTGAAAATTGTTATTAAACATCTTTGCCCAAAGTATTTTTATATTTGATATACCAAAAGTGTCACATATATTTCAGCAAATATGCACTGTGATTAAAGTGTATAATCTCTCAAGAGAGGTTTATAATAATTTTAATTACCCTGGACTTAATAAAAAGACTTAAGGGATTTAATAAAAGGGCATTAAGAGATTGCCAAAGGGTTAAATGTATATATTTTTATAAGAAAAATTGTAAAGCTTCTGTGACTTTGAGGTGGGAAGGTGGGAAGACTTAGTGGGAAAAGAGGAGGAGGTGAGCAAAAGTCAAGATGAGGATTAGTGTCAATTAAACTTCCCTTTGAACCTCCTAACTTGCATATGCAGAACCTGACACAGCTGAAAATATTTGCAATTTCCTGGGCCACACAGACCAGAGAGGTTGCTGTACAGCTCAGTGACCCACAGGAAACTACAAGGGAGTGAAAGAAAGGTATAGACTTAGCCAATTTCTTCTAGCTCAGTGCTAAGACATTTTAGCTCCAGTCCAGGGGAGAAGATTTGAGTGAATGAGAGAATTTTGAGAGACAGTACATTCATTTCTCAGGCCCCAGATATTTTGTTTGGTTTTGATCTACTTTAGATCAAAACTAAACAAATTCTCTGCTCTAATCCTCATCCTCTGCTCTTAAGTTTCAGGTTAGCATAGAATTCAGTGTTTTTTCTAGTCTTCTAGGGTATAATAAATGTAATAAGAGATGAGAAGATGAAAGTGAACCAACAATCTCCAGACAGGAAATTTTATAGCTCTTACAAAACAAGGCAAAATCCAACATGCAAACACCTAGAACATTGCCTCACTTCACCCTTATACTGAATTAAACCTCAAGCCTCATCCAGAGAGATAAGGTGGTGATCTAAAAGTAGATACCTGAACATAAACCAGCATAAGTTCTCTTGAAGGTTTTGTTGGCTGGAAATAAAATGAGTTGCTTAGATTTTCCAGTTGAGGTTAGCACACATTTCTAATGTGTTTTCCATTTCCTAACATTACAGTCTTTCAATGCTGGGATAAATCTTTTCTCCTGGTTGCAGGCATTCCTGTAAGCCTCAGGGATAGACATTCTGCACAAGGAAGCACAGAGGAGTGCCTTGGGGCTTATAAAGCCTGTTTTCCTCAGTATGGAATTCTGGATAGGAACAGACTTCTTGAACCATTTCATACAACCATGTACACAATCCACATCTAGTAACCCTTTTCTCTTCCCTCTGTCCCCTGAGGTTACAGGTCTCATGTGCAGAGAAAACTGGTGTTGGTGTCAGCATTCAGAAATGAAGATTAAAACACAAGAATGCCAGAGAAGCAAATTTGTGCCCACCTTTATCAATGAAAGTACCGCTAAAGCTTCAGATAAGTGTGGCAATGTAACATTATTTAAAAAACAACAGTGCCACCATCTCTTCATCTATACCTGTGCATACCTCTGCCTTCTTACTTCCCACCTCTTTATTTCTGAGTGAAAGCTACAGAAATTTGGCCTGAGGCACTCAGCTCCTCCTATATTCTGTAAAATGCATGGGGATGTTCTTTAAGTCTACACTAAACAAATTATAAGTTTGAGAAAGACATTTTCTCTGGCATGAAGGCATGAGGAGGGCTGAAAAAATATGTATGTTTAGCTCATGCTCTGTTCATTGATCAAAGCATAATTGTTTCCTCACTTTTTTGAGATGTGCTAAAAATGCAAAGCAATAGCCATTTTAAAATTATTTTTGGCAAGCAGTGACTTGAGATGGCAAGAAAAATGGAACAGCAGAAAAACTTGTATATTTTAGATAACTGGTATGCTTAACTAGTTCTTGTAGCAGAAATGATATAAAATGGAATTCTGAGAATTTTGAGCAGGTCCATGCAACCACACTAGTTTTGTTCTGAATTCCATGAAGTTGTAACTGAAACAAACACTACCAAGCAAAACATATGTATTATTCTGTTAATGAATAAAACCTAGAGGGTTTTAATGCTTCTGTGGAAAGAAATTGATTCACTGCAGACTAATTCAAAACGTTGTTTCTACTCTTGGCAGAAACAAACATGCAAACAAATAAATTCCTGGGCATTTAACCTGCAAAACAGAGCAGTTTGTTTGTTTGTTTGTTTGCTTGCTTGCTTGTTTTTTATGCTGGGAGCTTCTCATAAATAATTAAGCCACCTTTTGATTTTTCTTTTCCTTTGGCTGAGTTAAGACCCTTTACAGTGGAAATATAACATATGAATTGTAAACTTTCTGAGAAAGGAACTGTGTTTCCCTTTATTGTGGACAGCAGTCAGCTCTACTTAGTTTCCATGTCTCTGAAAAGGTCCTCCACGTCTGTCTAAATTGCAAAAACACATCAAAAATTCAGTGATAGCTCTACATGGACAGGTTAAAGCAGTGGGGGCCTTATGCACTGTCAGCATTTCACACTGGCTGTCTCCAGTGCCCTTGTCTGTCTTGGCTGCTGACCAAAGTCAGGGCTGTGGCACAGCCAGTGCCCATCTAACTGATGGCTGGTGTGGTTCCACCCTCCCCGGCAGTCAGGAGTCAGATTGGTTTAAATTGCTGTGCAACCACTGCTTAACTCATCCTACCTGGGTTAGGAACTCGGGCTGAGAACACACCTTCCTTTGTAGTGTGTTTCAGCGTGACTTTCATGTTGGTTTTGTGTTTCCCACTAAAACAGAGATTGGTATGGAAAGTGAATGTACTCAGAGGAACCACTACTAAGTTCCACCAGAGATTTAGCCTTTGGCTACAACAGGCACAGACCTAAGTCCTGAGAAAATTCCATATACTCCCTGTGACTCATTTCTGCATACCTTGCCCAGGCAAAGCTTCCACTTAATAGGATATTTTTTAAAAGGGCCAGACTAGCAGTTACACAGGATATAGCTGTCAGATTGTCAGATCAAGTAAAGTCATTTGGCTTTGGGGGTGAGTCAGGGGGTACTACACAGTGTTTTCATAGCATCAGCAGTGGAAAATGTCCCTTGTAACAGTATTAGGGTTTAAAAAAAAGGTGTGTAAAAATGCATGGGTCTTATTTTTAATGTTTTTCACCATTCTTGTCCTGTTTCGAATAAAGCATTTAAGCCCATGCTGTATATTAAATGCCCAGGCAGTACTATGAACCTAAATTTCATTTCATTACATTTAAGCACACACTTTAATGATTTGCTGGACCAAGTCCAGAATGCTTGCTGAATCAAACTGAAATACAGCTATGTCTATTCGTCCTCCTTAAACAAACAAGCACTAAATGAAATACAATAAAATAACATTCACAGAGAAATCCTTTGCCACAGAAAGAACTGCTGCATTGTTGTGTCAGTAATTTGCCTAATGTTTAGTATCTGTACTGTTCATACAAGTGTAATGCAGCAGTTATTAGGTAAATATTACAATTTTATCCTCATGTTATACTGGGCATAGTTTTGTAGAGGAAGAAAGTAAAATGTAAAAGGAAAGGAAAAAAGTAAGAAAACAAAAGATAGAAATGTCATTCCAAATTGCTTGAGTCAAGCTAACAAATGATATTGCAGTCTTAACAGCAGCAGCAGAATCTTGAAAAAATCTGGATTCACTTCCTTCAGTGCATGATGTGCAATCCAGGATATGCAAAGCAAGACTCAGCTCACAGAGGTACGGATGCTTCATCAGGGCTAGTTAATGTCTGTTTCTGGCATAAACTGCAAAATGAGAATAATGCTTATCATTAGATACTACAAGGGAAATGTGTTAATTTTTTTCAAATATGCTGAAAAAATCCCATTTCCTATTCTAAGTAGAACCTAGTCAGTATATTTGGGTTTTTTTGTGCTCCGTTACTAGGAGCAGTACGTGTAAAGTATTGATAAATGAACCAAGGTAAGAGAGTAGAAAGACTGTAGGAGAAAAAGTAACAATTAAATAACAAATAAAATAGAAGGTTTTCTTCCCAATCCTGTGTCCAAACTTTCCCTCCTCCTATGTTATTTTCCTACTCAATTTTCTTTCAAAGAAACAAAATAGCTTTAAAAACCTTTCTTAGACTATGACCGATCCTGAATTTTCTGCACTAGACATGCAAGTTTTCCAGTAGCCTCTTGAGTTGCTCAGCAGAGATGTGAAGCCCAAATGTAATTCCATGGACTCAGCCCTGGATAAAATAGTCATCTTGTCCAGGTGCAGAAAGCATGATTGGCCTTGACAGAATGGTCTGGTTCCTACATTTTCAGAAATGCAAGATCTTTTAATTTGCTTTGAAATTCTTAATTCTATTTATTTTTTCTTTCTCTTGGTATTGTTGTTATTGTACTATAAATAATTAGACCTGCAGAAATTAAGAATGTAATTAGAAAAATTCAACAGGGAAAGACCAACTGACCCTGTCCCAGTTCCCACCAAAGGCCTATAGATTTAGGCTTCGGATCTGTCAGATTATGTATGAGCTAGAGAGGGAAAGAGGCCCAGGGCACTGGCAGTGACAGTGGCCTGTGATTGTCCCCACAGATACATGGCCAGCCTGTATCCCAGCAGGGCTTTGATGGGGGCAGTGGTCTGGGACAGCTGGGGGTTAGCAGGGGATGGGGAGCACTCCCAGTAAGGAGGCTGGATGTGGCCATCCTGTGCTGGAAAGTAAGGGGACGTAGCTGCATCAGTGCAAACAGCTGTGCATAACCACATGTGAAGCACCATGCCAGGCTAGTTTTGGACTTACATCCAGAATGATATTGCTGCAATAAATATTACCAATATATTTTCATCCCCTAATGGACAAAGGGTCCTTCAGTTTCAGTTTTTAAGATACTTTTACAGCAACCAGACTCACCCAAATTTAAAAGTCTTCTAACAGAGCTTTTGGTTTTTTTAACAAGTAACTCAATTAATTGCAGCCCATACTCATACATGGTGCCAAGAAGAGTTTTTCCAAGGTCAAAGGATGTTTCCTGCAGTCCTGGCATTTGGAAATTTGCTAGTTCCAACTGACATACAGAGCCAGGTATGAAATCCAGCCTCCAGTTTTGCCTTTCAGCTCTGTTTCTCATCCCTGTATTGCTCTGGAACTGTCTTCCTCATTCCTTTTGGTTCTTTTATGCAACAGGAATGCAGGCAGAGAAGGCTGTGACAGCTTACCTGGTTCCTTTCTTTTTTCTTAGAATTAGGTCTGGGATGCAAAATGCACATATAGACTATGAATGACTTGCTCAATTGAAAGATTCTGTGTGGGTATGTGTATGGTATGTCTTCTTTAGAACCTCTTTCTGCACACAGTGAACTTTCTTCAGTTCCAAACATTCCAAAGAGCTTCACTACATTTTATAAATCATGGTCATAATAAATATTAATTGCACATATCTTATATCAAACTCAAAGGCTCTAGCTCTCGTTTGGATCTCCATAGGACCACATATGACATATTACCAATAGAGATGACATACCTGGCATTTTGAGATATATTTCTTAATAACTTCCCCTCATGCCTTAGGGTATGCTTATGTCATTTTGCATACGTACATACACATTGCAGAAAAGGAGTTGACAATTCCATATGGTCCTTTATCATCAGAGAAGGACATTTGTACTTTATGACACAAAATTCCTTTAGAGACACTTGGTTAGTCAATATAATTATACAAGGACACAGATTTCTGCTGGGGAATCGATTCCCAAGAGGTTTTGAGGAAAGTATGAATGTTTCTTGACTGTGTCATAAGAACCAATTGCTCCTAAAAGTTGTTAGATATTCAACAGAGACCTTGTACAAGAAGAGACATTGGTCTCAAAGGCATAATTTTGCATGGAGAAAGGGTTGTGTTGTAAGAATCTGTGTTTTCTGAAGATTCTGTAGTTGTTGGGGGGGAGAAGACATGACTGTATTCCAAGGAAGCACTGCTTTTCCCTATAAAGTTTCCCCAAAGTCTGGACTTGCTGTCTCAATGGCCAGTGGAGTTTGTCACCAGGGTGAAATGACGTAGAAAAATATTTCAGCTTGGTGGGAAAATGCTTCAGTAAATTAGTGTTGGACTTAATAGGAGAGGATTTTTTTTTTTATTTGCGTATAGAGATTGCTGCTGTATTTTTTTCAAGTTTATGACTGTGTCCACTCCTCTTATAAAGATTTCCTTCTTTGTACACAGCTGTAGAAGTCTTACAAGTGGGAGAAATTCTTTCAGCTGAACATGTGAGAGAGGCTGCCTTTACTTTCCCCAGGTGAGCAACTGCAAGACAGCTCAGTGACCTGTCCAAGAGGGTTTCATAGTGTGTTGTATCCACACTGTCTTTTTTGGTAGCCTGTAGAGAGAATGGTTACATTTGAGAGCAGAACCAAGCTGTAGGGTGGACATTTTGGTGTAAAACTGAGAGGACTGCCCTCAGATAGGGATGGAACCTCCTCCATCTCCCAGAGTAATAATGTACAAACTGTAGTCTAATCTCTGACACACAGACCCAGGGAAGTGTTGGAAGCACCATCTCTGGAAGCATTCAAAAAACGTGCAGCACTTGGGAACGTGGTTTAGTGGTGAACACAGTGATGCTGGGTCAACAGTTGGATTTGATGCTCTCAGAGGTC
>VXBQ01000676.1:0-80624 GCA_013400175.1 Phainopepla nitens | reverse complement strand
GGCTCCGCGCACGGCCCTCGCTGGCAGCAGGGCCGGGGCGGCCGCAGCGTCCCGCTGCCTGACGGGGCTCAAGGCGCGCTCGCCCGGGCAGGTTGTTCCTCTCGCAAATCTACGGCGGGAGATCTGCTGCTGGGACTGACCTTGCTTCCTCCGTCCGGGGGAATGAATGCTGCTGTTTAAACGCTCTGCCTCCGCAGGCCCTGTGCTTCAGGCTTTCAGAGTAGCAGAGTACCCAGGGGAAGCCCTTTGTTGCCTGGCTGTGAAACCTATGAATATGGGCTCTCCTCTTGAAAAGCAGCAAATAACAGCTGGCAATAGATTTATAGAGTGTAACTTTGCCTAAATCACGTCACAGAGATAGAAAATATGGCAATCAGTATAATGCCATGGGGCAAAATGCAGGCCAGCATTCCATCCAGCAAGAGTAAGGAATGGGCAAAATGTCAGAGAAGTTTCCTGATAGACAGCATGTATCCCTTCAATTAAAATACTCTAAATACAGAAATATTAGTGAAAATGCCTTGGAATCTTTAAATATACACAACTACTTTAGGATCAATATATTCCTTATTCCTATACATACATTTTATATATATATATATTCCTTCACAATTTGAATGGCTAGTTTCAGGAATATAAGACCTTCTAGTTTAAAATGGATATATTAACACTTAATTATCAGTACCACATCATGGAGCTAGTCCCTAGAAAGCCTACTTTTCAGAAATAGTATGTTGTAAATGGGTCAAAAAATATAAAATAAGGAATTATACAGTTAAATACATATCCTATTGAATTTCAGTCTTTAGTAATATGGCTCATGAAAAATTCATATTCATATTATTAATCCCATTTTTCTATTCCTAAACTGATAGAGAACTATAGTAATTTTTGGTAACCAATCAGTTATACCAAGAAACATTCCAAGAAAGAATCAAAAGGTTGCGCTAACATTTTAAAAAAGTTTTAAGATTTCAAGTAAAACATTATTCAACATTTCTGAAACGTGACAAGAATAATAATAGGAAATAGTTAGAAAACTGAAACCCTGGATTAATTTCCAGTCTATTTTCTGTAGCCCCATTCTTCTCTCTCTTATTGCAGGGAAATGTGTATTGGTTTAGTTATGGAAGTGAATTCAGATGAGTGTACGGTCACTTGTTTATCACCTTAGTCTGGTGGTACACCCAGTACTATTCAGAGGCCAGATGGCCCATTAGACAAGATGATACACACTATTTCTAATACAATTAGTCAATTAAAATTGACTACAACAAACACACTGTACAGAAATATCTCAACAGGCTCCAAGTGCAGGAAGATTTTGATGTGACTATGAAGATTGTATTATCCCACTAAAAGTCCAAATCCAGTCTTTATTGCAATGCTGTGGAATAAAGCAATATGTGTACATTTTGCAGATCGGGTCCTAAATACCTACGAGATAAATTACATCAGTTTTAGCAGAAGGTTGATTTTCTGTGATTTCTCCTAAATCACAGTAGTTGTAGCATCATCAAATTATTTAGGTTGGAAAGAACATTTAAGATCAATGAGAGTAGCCATTAACCCAGCATCGCCAAGTCCACCACCATACCATGTCCCCGAGTGTCACATCAACAACATATTTTAAACACCTCCAGGGATGGTCACTCAATCACTTCCCTGGGCTGCCTGTTCTGATGCTTGATGAGCGTTACTTTCCTTAAAGTTTTCCCTAAACTACCCCGGCACCTCTTGAGACTGTTTCCTCTTGTTATGTTGATTGTTACTTGGAAAAAGAAATTAACTCTCTCCTCCTTTCAGGTGGTTGTAGGGAGTGATAGGGTATTGCCTGAGCCTCCTTTTCTTCAGGCTAATGACCCTCAACTCACTCAGCTGCTCCTCGTAAGAATTATGCTCCAGACCCTTTACCAGCTCCATCGCCCTTCTCTGGACTTGCTCCAGCTCCTCAATGTCTTTCTTTTCATGAAGGGCCTAAAATTGATCGCAGAGTTTGAGGCTCAGCCTCACCCGTGGTGAGTACAGGGAGGTCGTCCCTTTCCTAATCCTTCAGGCCACACTATTTCTAATACAAATAGTTCATTAAAATTTGCTTAACTACTACAAGCTCTTGATGTAGAGAAGTATCCCAGCAGGCTCCTGGTGAGCTAGTGCACTGAGCAGCACAGGGCAGTGCTGGATAAACATAGATCTAAACAGCAGAAAGCTTTTGAGGTGGATCTCTAGCCTTTCTAGAGCTCCAGTGTACGTTTAGGCACTCAGAAGACTAAAAATTAAGCAAAAATAAAGCGAAAGAAAACAACCAGTCCAAACCACTACAATGCCCAAAAGAGTTTGTGATCTTCTAAAATTTCAATTATTTTAATAGCAGGACTATTGGTGGATACAAGGAAGATGTTATCTGTTCAGTATCTTAAGAAATCTCTGCAGTACTTCTAAGAAATGGCACAGAAGAAAATAGACACTTTTAAGGAAATAAGGCCTTAGTCTGAAATTTTTTTGTTTTGCTTGCTTTTTGTTCTTTTGTTTAATAAACTTTGATCCCAGAAGAAACTGAACAAATAGTGATGGAGGTATATGTTACAGGAGCAGCCTGGAAGCTCTCAATATAATGTGCATGCCAGGAATATTGTCAGGCCCCCACTGACAGAGACTGATTCTGGGCATTTGCAACCTAAATAACAGAGGACCTGTGTCATTTAACAACTTAAAAGGATTGGTGTTGAACTGATAATGTACAAGCAAATGAAGAAGCTGATAAAATTTCAGTCAGGTGACAAAACTTAGAAAACATCTGTCAAATTGAAAAAAATAGAAATTGCTTGCTTTTTCTTCACTTTTTTTTCCTGTTAGTCAAAACCTCTGAATGCTCAAGTTAAAAGTTTTAAGCAAAATAAAGAAAAGGGAAAAGTTATTTTATTTGTATATTGTATTTTAGCTTTCCTGTAGTATGGGATTTTTTTTTAATTGAACGTTGACATTTTCAATAAAGACCTTTGTTTCAGTAAAAACAGTTCCTATTTTCCTACTCATCATCTTGTATGAATGTCACCAGCAGGCCTGAAACCTGTGTATGTATTCATTAGCCAAATGTGAAGCCAGGCCGGCTGCTGCTAACACACAGTGCCTCTAATTCTAGCATATTGCCTATTGCTTTCTCTGTTTCTGATACATGCACTTGGCATCTCAGCTAGCACAGTGCAACAGGAGCTGTTCTAGCTGCCTTTGCCAGACCCCTTCTGATTTTGCTTTGCCACTGTCCCCTTATATTCCTTGTACTCCTCTCTCCTATAGCAAAGCTTCTTGAACAGCTGGAGGGGAGAGTAGCCTAAAGTTCCTTGTGAAGCAAAGAAGGGCATGGCTATGTGCTGGGTTACCATGCATAGCAACATTTCTGTTGGCTATTTTATATGAAGATTTTCACAAAGAATTAGATATGTCTGGAGTTGTATTTAGCATTGAAAAAACCCCAGCTTTTATAATTCCACTGTACACCTTACTGTGTTTTTCAAGGAAACCTTTAACTCTAGGAAGAACTTGAGAAACTGCTACTGGAAAATTAAATTTCCTCAGCAGCTGAAATCTATACTTTCATCGTATTAGCAATGATTTGTGATGGAAATAAAAATCTGCATGAAGTACCTCTTAAAGTCATCAAGAAATGGGGTTTTGAAGAAACATTAATCTTGTTAGATTAAAATGTGAAAACTCACTGTGTCCTCTTCTTATTTATTTCCTACTCGTCAAAACCAAACTATTGAAGAAAACAAACATTAATTTTAACATTACTAATAAATGCCTCAAATTTGAATTTTCAATTTTTCTATGCTAAATGTAATTAGATTTTTAAAATAAGAAAATAAAGTGAACACAAGCATATAAGAACAGTTCTGATAACAAAACGAAAGATTTCATATAACCCAAGACTGAATTTGGGAGGGAATTTTGTTTGTTCTGACTGGAAAATGTACACACTCCACTCCATTCACAAGTTGGATATTGTACATAATCCATTTCACCCTTTTTCTTCTTAGGATTTTTTGCTGTGACTGATCTCTCCACTAGAGATTTGGATTCCCCATGAGTTCTAGGAACTGTGTGAGTGATTTTGTGCAAGTGTCAATACTGAGGTGGGGTTTGAAACCAAATTTGCCATCCCTCCGCATTGCTTGTTTGCACAGACTCCTTCAGTTCAGTTGTGGAACAATCCAGCTAACACTGCTGGCTGGTGGACTTCCACTCTGTCCCTTTTTGCTGCCCACATTTCTTGATGTTTCTGGGGCTGTCTGTGATTTGGTACAGACATGGTCACAGTGTTTTAGTTATCTCTGTAAGAAAGTGTTCATAAAAATTCTCCTGTGCGCTTTTGACTTTCTCGGGGGGGCTGTGCGGACAAGATGCAGATTGCGGGATTATGGGGCATGTTTTCATAGACATGGTGGTTTTAATCTGAGATAATCCTAGATAAAAAGGAAAAGGAACAGTATGGGCTCTCTCTTGCTAACAAGCATACAAAATGTAAGTTGCTTGGTGGCCATCAGTTGGCATGTTTGGAGTGGATCCTGGAAGGGTAAAGAAAACAGGAATCCTTCCCTTGTCGCCATTGAGTTAGGAATGCCTGGTATGGTGGTAGTAATGATTCTAATACATTGGAAGGTAAAGAAGTATTTATTGAGAAAAAATTTGTCCTTTTATAGATGAGTTCGTTAGCTAGATTCGTATAGGTTATATTAAGTGATACCCCTCAGCCTATTGGTGCAAGAAGGACAATAACTTCTTGAAAATATCTTAATATAAACATCATGCAGCTCATGTACAATATGTTCCATAAACAGCAGGTGTAGGCTATTGTTTTAGTTCTTTCTCTGCACTCTCCCGCAACCTTCCCAGGATAGCCTGTGGAAGCTGTGGGCCCCTCTCTAGCCAGGATCCTGAGTTTCATAAGCAGTGTTCTCTGTTAAAGCTTACAGCAACAACTCTCTCTGGTTTCTAGCACTAAAGTGGAAATTGTGCCATGGTATCTTCATGGCTACTCTTAACCATAGAAGATGAACCAAAAATGTTCATGAAATGTAATCAGGCTTCCTGCATTTATTATCCTGTTATATCCTTGAGGCTGGAGCTCCCCAGGATACAGACTCCTGAATGCACAATAACAGCTAAGGCTGTCAGGGTATTACCATTCTGAGGGAATTTCAGCACCCATCCAAAGTCCATATGCAGAGTTACAAAAACTGCTTCCCAACTGGACTGATTTAATGATGAACTAGTTGGATCTTTAATTTGTTAAACAAGGAAATTTGTATAGCTTCAGATACTAATTTGCATTTGGATATAAAAATGCTTCCACAGTGAAGTAAAAGAAACTTAGAACTATTAAACAAAGTGTCGCTGAGAAAAAAAACCAATAGCTTGATTAAAAAAAAAAAACTAAATAAAATATTATTCCAAACAGAGACCAATATAATCTGTGAAACTGGATACATTGTATTCGTTGTGTTAATAGAAAGAAACTAGCACAGAGGAAAAGCTTTCATGGTAATTTGTGAAAACATGTGGGTTAACTAACCTTGAAGCAGAACCTTTTAAAATCTTCTATTTAAAACTGCTCCTTAGAGAAAACACTTCCTTTCTGAAAATAAAACAAAACAAACAAACAAAAAAGAAAAAAAAAAGGCCAGAGATGGGTTAATAATGTTTTTGTTTTGAATGGAGCCTAGACCTGCATAGCTACTTTTTAACAATATCAGAGTAAACAATTAACACATTAAATAATTTCAATATGCATTTGGAGCTAGAACAGTTGATCGGTACTCCTTGGAAGAGTTCAGCTGTAAAGTCACTTTTCAACAGTCATTAGAAAATAAATTGCTGCAGTTCTTTTGTTCTGTGCTAGAGAATAAACTGGAGAATGAAAATCCCTTTTTTTTTTTTCCTTCTTTCTGATAGATATTTTGCATGTTGGGTATCAGTTTTAGTGGTGTAGGAAGAATGCTGCAAGTCCCTCCAAAATTCCTTCTTTGTAGATGCTGGATAGTCATATAGTAATTTACCCTTGGAAAGCATAATAATAGTGCTGGAGCACAGCAGGCACAAGATGTGACCCCTTTTTCACATTCTGTGTCCTTGCTCTAGAAGGACTTGGCTGCAGTGGGCATTTCTCCCACACCTGCAGCAGCTCCAGGAGGCAAGCTGATGCAGCAGGATGGCAGCCAAAGAGGCTTTAGCTCCATGGCTCTTCTCTGCTACCAGAGCAACAGAGCATCTAGACATTAATATGCTCCAGTCTTGTCAGGCAGTTGTGGAACAGAGCTTGTTAGGCCTTGCTGTGCCTTTCATGGTCACATTGCACAACCACTACCAAGATCTGGGCTTATAAAATTGAGTATCCTTGCATGGACCTTGTTAAAAGACTTGTGTAAATTCTATTCTATTCTATTCTATTCTATTCTATTCTATTCTATTCTATTCTATTCTATTCTATTCTATTCTATTCTATTCTATTCTATTCTAGTTATCCTATCCTAGCCTTGCCTAGCCTATCCTAGCCTATCTTATCCTTTTTTACACCATGGCAATCAGTGGTATCTATTGCTTATTTTACTGTAACATTTTTTCTTCACAAAACAGAAAAAGACATATTCACTCCCTGCCCTCTCTCAAAATCTTTCCTTGTGAAAAAATGAATGGAATAGAAAAAACTGTAAGGTAGTCTCCCCAAGATTGTAAGAACTGTGGATATGATTGAGCTCACAAATTCATCTTGTGAGAGACTCCAGATTTAGTCTCGACACATGGATGAAGGTGTATTTGATAACAGCAACAACAGCAATTAAAGTATGTATTATAACATGATCTAGCATTATTTTTAATTTGGAAGGTAGTCAAACTGCTTCTGTGAAATCAATTTTTCTCCCCTTCCCTTTGCACTGCACTACTAAAACCACCAAATGTGGAGTATTATGTTGATTTGAGGTGGATTTTTTTTTTGTTTGTGGGGAGATTTTCTTTTTTGTGCTTCTAGAATAAACCTTCCTACAGAAACTTCTGAAGGACTAATTCTCCCTTGAAGCCAAGCATTTGAAACCCTCTTGTAAGCCTAACAGGTGAGCCAATGCTTGTAAGCCCTGGGTCTTTTAAGAGAAGCTTCTTCTTCAGTGTTTGAGTCGCTGGTGAATAGCTCACTGCAGCTCTGTTTATATAGACATATGGTGAGAAGAACACTAATACAGTTGTCTGTGCACAACTGTAACAAACAATCTGCTTATTGTGTATTTTTTTAGGCAACACTTCATGCTGTCTAACAGGTGGCCCCAAGTTACAATAGGCACACTGTCGGGGTAGAACAAACCCCATTTACACAAGAGCCTTGACTGACGATAGTGACTAAGGCAGCCTGAAAAATCAACCTTAGAACATGATTGTTTAAAACACTGTAAATGCCATGAGCCTCCAATGAATATGAGCCCTGCCTTTTACATCCTCCTGTTGCCCTCAATCTATCTCAAGGCCAGTAGCGTTAATTCCTCCCAATGAACGAATGTCAAGCAACATTTAAAAATGTCTCCCATAAGTCCCAAGTTTATGTATATAATGCAGGATCATGATGCATTATGTATCATAATGATTTATGTAAAAATGGAAGTTATTTTCATTTTAACTTGTATTGCAGGTTTTCAGTTTGTTAGGAACGTGTTTTCACCTGTAATCTGAGTTTGTAAATGTTGTACATGCCCCCTATTTCAGAGCATATTGAGGCACAAGATCTGTCCATGTTCACTGCAGAGGGGATAAGGTAAATAATTCAGCTTTTTCTCTAAAGATATACTGGTACTATGTTGCTCATTTCATTCTCTTTTGTGATCTTTTCTTCAGAAATTTCGTCCCCATTCACTGTTTTTAGTTGCTAAAATTTTCTTCTTTGGATGTGCAGTCCTGGAACATTATAATTTCACTAGTTCTGCAGGAATTTGATGTTTATGGTTGTGGTTTGTCTTCTTTTAAAAATATTTTATATTTATTTTTATTTTTTATTTTGTAGAATTCCCCTGGTGAAGAGAGAGATTGTCAGGACAAGATTTATTTGGAGTTTCTGTAGCTCTGGTTTTGACACAATACTCGATTCAGCTGTCATTGCTCTTATAGAAGTGTGTCAAGTCCCATGTGAAAATCACAAATGGAAGTCGGATGGTAAATGGACAGTCCTATCAACCCTATAAAGCTGGCACAAATATCTGCATAGTAAAGTGGGCAGTAATTTATATAACATGCAGAAAAGTACCAATATTCCCAGACTTTGCTGTATCTCAATTAATCTCAGTTATATATATATTCCAAGAAAATCTTTTACAGTGTCCTGGCAGCCCATGATGAGACATAGGCACCCCTAAAAGGGAATTTACCTCCTTCCAAGGCATGCCATCTCTCCTTTGACAAAAGGAGTTCCAAGTCGATTAATGCCTAACTTCTTGTGGTTGCAATAAGATGAGACCAATGCCACTCATTTCAAATGAATGTCTGAAAATAATAAACTTTTTTTTGGCCAGTGGGACTAGTAAAGAGATTATTCCCCTGTACTTGCCAGTTGTAACACTTCACCTGAAATCCTGGATTGAGTTTTGAGCCCATTGATGCAGGAAGGACTTTGAGGGGCTGGAGTGTGTCCAGAGAAGGGCAGTGGAGCTGGTGAAGGGATCACAAAAGAATTGTTCTCTGATTTCCTTACATCATGAAAGGGAGCAAAATAAATGCATGTAAAGATCAGTCCTTATTCCATTCTTGTTAGTTATATCTATTCTAGTGAACTTACAGATGCCAGAGCTGTTAGAGAAGCTAAGTAATTTATTCTGGCAAACATTCCCTGGCACAGCTTTGATCAAGGCCAATCACCAGTCAACTCCCAGGCAAAGCTCAAAGTCCCTGAACAGGCCAGGGACCTCTCCCAAAGTGTAGTTTGAATATGGCTATCCTGTTCTGGACATTGAAAATTTTAATGGCATAATCCTGACCAGACCACACCAGTTGGCCTCTGGGCCAAGGAATGAGCCTTGCCAAGGTCTAACTTATCAGTAGGGATGTTCCCAGTCATTTCCTGCATCAGCATGTGCTGTAATCTGAGTTTGAATGATATGAAAAAATGTTTCCTAGGCTTCAGAGTATAACTATTACGAGAATCACAGCTGAGGGTTTTGAGTTGTTTTATTTCTCCTGGTGCCATTTTAACTTTTTTTTCCTTCCCAGGAACAGTAAAAATACAATCATTGCAAAAAGATGAGGAGTTTATTTAGGACAGTTTATATAAATGTTCATATTTTCAGTTAACAAAAAAGGGTACTTTTCTTTGTAATGGTCTGTTTAATGTAATGTAATAATCTGGGTCCAACAGTATCTTTTATGCAGAGTTATTTTTTTACTTATTTAAACCTCAGTCCATCATTTAAAAACTAATTCCTTTAATACCAGCAACTCCCAATGATTAAATGAAAAAAATGAATGTGCTTTTCAGTATGGCCTTGTGCATTTCAGTTTCATTATAGTGAGCAAGTGCAAAGCTGATGGATTTCCACAGGTGACTCTTCCAGGCTTTGCTTTTGTACAGCTGAGAGTGTTTAGCTCAGGTGCCTCTACAACCTGACACGCAAAGGAGATGAGAGAAGTGAGCAGGGAGAAAAGAGAGCCTTTGGATGGGTCTGTGTGGGACATCAAATGTTGTGTATGCTTACAAATGGTAATTTTAATGAGTGCCATGTGGCTTTAGTACCTTGCAAAATGATACCTTTCCTTCTGTAATTGCAAGTTACAAAATCTATGGGTTCATCAGCTAATCAAAGAAGAGGAGAATGCACTCATGCAGCAGAACTGGAGGCATCTTGTGAAAGATACCAGTGATGTCAACCAACATATTGAACAGTTTCCCAAGAGAACAAGTAGGATTTCAGTTTCTATATTGTTGGATAAACAAAAATTTGAAGTCAATGTGACATTTTAACACTCACTTAATGCCTTTGAGATTGCTCTGAATTTATACCTTACTTGAACTTACAGTTTAAATGCTTGGTAAACTCAAGTAAATGCCAACATGCCCTGTTATCCACTGGAGAGAAGCAGATTCCTTTTGAGTCTTCCAAAGAAGAATATCTGCCTGCTTTTTTATAAACTTCTAGAGCATCACACTCAGATAACAATGGTGAGCACTGGTCCTTAGTGAATACAGTTCTGTGCTCTGTAAAATCACTTGAGCCTCTTACCACTAAAAGAAAATAAAAGGAAACAGAAATAAAACTCTTCTTCCTTTCAGTCCTGCTGTAATTTCTGACAGCTGCATAAGGCAGCTGTTATTGGGGGGAAGAGTTAATGCTAAACTCAAGAAGTTCAGATGGTGTAAGCTCAATGTCTTTGCCGTATGTTTGAGGAAGAAGGATGCACCTGAGGCACTTCAGAGTGCAGGCATCTGTTTTACAGTATGTTACATTCGTAATAGCTCAGTCTAGCAGGGATCACAAGCTCCTCAATTTCTGCCAGTGCCCTAGGGCTGTCACTTTTAAAGTTCTTAAACTAATTTTTTTTTAAATGTGACACCAGAAGGCCTTTTATAAACATCTGTATGTTTGTATGTGTATGTATATATATAATACATGTATGTATGCTTACTTAATCTTCTATTTACTAGTTCTAAGATAGAACCAAAATGACTTTTATTCCAAAAGAATAATTATAAGTCATTCTATGAATTAGGGAAAGTCAGTGTCAGCAGTTCCTGTTCTGTCTGCCCTGGAGGGGATTCTCTCTCTTTAAGAATGAACTCAGGTGCAATAAAGCCAGCACTTTCTTTCTGCAGTTTCATTTTATAGGTTTACACTAGCACCTCATGTCCTTAAAATAAATTTTGCATTTTAAAATACATGCTTTAATTTAGCTTCTGGAAAAAGTTTTATTGCCTGTACATGGGAAATCAAAATAATTTTTCAAGTTCTGTACAATATATCGCTCTGTAGCAGGAAGGCTGAATCTTGATATTTTCTTTCTTTTAGTATAATTGAAAAATGTCTACTTTTTTTTCCTCACTTCTCAGCCTTTCCTGTAATTAACATAGCTGGAATATTGCCCCAGTGTTTTCAAGACTATGTCATCTTCCATAGTCAGACAGAAATTCTGAAAGACAAATCAGCAGGTTTAACCTGTACATTGTGGAGGGATGGATGTAGCAGAAGGATGGATGCTGTGCCTTTGTGGTGGCTCCATCCCTGCATTTGCTACCTGTGTCTTCAGAAAGGTAACAAGAAATGTACCACAACAACCTTAACCACATTAGTCACAAGTAACGTACATAAGGAACAAGGTTAGGGTGTTCTTGTGGGGTGGTTTGAAGGCATCTGCACAGCCATCGTGTGTGTACCATAGAGGAGTGTGCTCTGTAGTGGCTAATTCCTGGTAGCTGCTGGACTTCCCTGTCCTTTCCAAGGGTCAGCCCTGTTCAGAGTGACTGTGTCTACCTCAAGTGGCTTTTGCAAGGGCAGACTCTACTGGTATTCCATCAATTGTTCCTACTCTTTTTAGGGGAGAATACCATTATTCTTTTCCTTTTTTGAGTATAACACCATCAATCTATGTTTCACTCTGCATCTGTTTTCCTTCGAGTCTTTTCCTCTCTCTGCATATTATGATACATCTTGGGGTATGGTGATTTTTTGTTTTGTTTAGTTGGTTTAGTTTTTGTGGTGTGCAATTTTTTGAATGTGTATGTGTTTTCTTTGATTGTTTTGACTATTTTGTCATTTAATATTTTGATACTTTGATATTTTTATTTTCCTTCCTCATTTTCTCTGCTCCTTATTTTTTCTCTCTATCCTGTTTCCTACTTTATGTGCCTTGCTTTCTTTCCATATATTTTTCCTATATCTTTGCTCTAACAAGGCCACCTAAGGTTGCCCTGCTGTGGTACAGCCTTCCTGGCTTACCTTGGAGTGAAACAATATTTTCCCTGTGCTCTGAGGTCTGTGGTTCAAATATTCTCTCTTTTGCCTACCTAATGGGGTGAGAACCAACTCTATCCATAGCAGACTATTTGTCCCTTGAGTATTATGCTTCTGTGTGATCTTCTGAGAAGTCTAACACTGGATGTTGTCTAAGAGAATGATAGCATTTATTAAAAATGGTCTAAAAGGCAGAAATCATGAACCACGGAAACATGCTATAAAAATGAAAAACATAGAAAAAGGCTCTTTTAAGATGCTGTTTGTACTCTTGGAAATGTGGTTACTGAAAAAAGATGATATAAGTCATAGAAACACCCATTCTTAGAACTCACAGCTGGCCTTCTACCTCAGGACCTGACAGAGCTAGAAAGTGACCAAGAACAACTTCCTTTGGACAAGATCCTTGTCCTTCAACTATTTCTTTCCACAGGAATCATTCTCCCTCCTGTTTTACTGGTCCCACCATTCCTAGCTCGTACTCTTCAATAATGTAAATACTTTTTTAGCATCTAGAAGTTTTATATCCACTTCATTGATTTCTTGATTTCTTTAATATCTGATTTCAGACAGAAATCGTTCCTGCCTTTAAGTAGGAGCGGCAACCCTGGCTGTGTGCACAGCCTGGGGAATGAGAGGATGGAAAGTAGTGCAGCAGAAAGCGACCTGGGGGTCCTGGTTGATACAAAGTTGAACATGAGCCAGCAGTGCCCTGGCAGCCAGGAGGGACAACCCTGTCCTGGGGTCATCAGGCCCAGCATCACCAGCCAGGCAAGGGAGGGGATTGTCCTGCTCTGCTCTGCACTGGGGCAGCCTCACCTCGAGTGCTGGGGGCAGTTTTGGGCACTGCAATGTGAGAAAGACATTAAACTATTGCAGAGTGTCCAAAGGAGAGCAACAAAGATGGTGAAGGGCCTTGAGGGGAAGCCGTGTGAGGAGTGACTGAGGTCACTTGGGCTGTTCAGCCTGGAGGACACTGAGGGGAGACCTCACTGATGTTACAACTTCTTCCTGAGGGGAACAGGAGAGGCAGGCACTGATCTCTGCTCTGTGGTGACCGTGGACAGGACTCAAGGAAATGGTCTGAAGCTGAATCAGGAGAAGTTTAGGTTGGATATCAGGAAAACATTTTTCACCCAAAGGATGGTTGGGCACTGTAACAGGCTCCCCAGGAAAGTGGTCACAGAGTTCAAGAATTGTTTATACAATGTCCTCAGATTCATGGTGTACTCTTAGGATGTCCTGTGCAGGGCTAGAAGCTGGACTTGATGATCCTGATCCAGCTCCCCATATCCTGTGACTCTAAGTAGGTGTTATTAGCGAACATTTATTTTTTGCACCCACAGCTGCAGTGGTTCATTTAGTGGCTCTACACATCACAGCACCAGCTGCATTTTGATTGCTTTGTGTGTTATCTGATTGTTGGACAACTTGTGATCCTTTACAATCACAGGTGCTTTATCAATAACATAGCAGTCATGTTAAACCTCTACAAAAGTACACAGGAGCAAAACATAAGTATTCCAGAAACAGGAATTTAGCAGCAAGGCATCCATTTTTCACCCATGTGGGAAAGGTAAAATTGTAACCTGTGTGTAAGAGGCTGCATTAACATGTAGTTATTTTTTTGGCAATTTTAATGTAAGTTATTGCTGAACAGTCTCCTCTTTCCCCCCACTTTTCTTTTTCAAAAGGTGGACTGGATTTTTTTTCCCCCTCTTGCTCTATTTTTTTTTTTTTTTTTTGTTAAATACCTTGATAGACTACTGGTAATCTACCACTAATCCTTTCTCCTCAGTACACGCATAAAGAAATAAAAGATGCCAGTTTGTGGCTTAGCTGCATTCAGGAAAACTTCCGTATTGCTGCCAAGAACTGCCATCTGCCACCTACAAGCGCAGGTGCCAGGGAGTCTCCTCTGCTCACAAAGCATAATAATATAACACAAAGGACCAATGTGCACTAATAATTGCTAAACACACAGAAAGAGGGGCCAGAACATTTTTATGAAAGTTTACTTAGTCTGTGGAGATTTGCATACAGATGGCTAGGTCAGGGTGCTGTGTATGCCGCCTGGGCCACTGTGGGGTAGGGCTGCCTTCAAGCAGCCTTTATAAGCACACACGGCTTTTACTATAGCATAGTGTTGTGGAGAGACCTCATTCTGCACACACTGAATAGTCATTCAAGTAGCTTGCTTTGAAATGAGAAAAGACCTTGGATGGGGGGAAAAAAAGCAAATTCTTTTCTTTGTGAGACAGAGGAGGAGTGTTGGGAAAGAGGCCAGAGGACTTAAAGAATGTGGGTTAGCAACCAGGAATTAGAGGAAAGTTTCTGTGGAGACACACAATTAGATATGTGGCATTCACCCCTCTCCTTCTAGTGGGCAACAAGAGCAAGCACATTTCAAAGGGTTCATCATCTGCATGAAACAAGGATAGGGGGAAGAAAAAGCACCCTAATTTTTAAAGTATAAAGCAAAGTGTAACTGTCTTAAAATAAAACAAACCCAAAGGTTAAGCAGCAAGAAATTTCCCTTCGACTGAGAACATGAAGACACAAACCCTGAATTTAGTGCATTTCCTTTGTGTATGCGTGAATCTGAAGCTGTACATATGTGTGCATACATACACGTGGAAGTGCCCTCTGATATATTTAGATATTTTAAATTTGGAATCATCGCTATAAGAATTACAAATTTATGTCACGAATTTATGGAAAGCTTTTTTTTCTTTCTCTAAAATATCCAGGACTTACTGACCACAAAATCCAGAAAGATGCTACTTTGTGTAGAATACTTATGGCTGGTGTCAGTATTTAGTTACCAGCATAGTAGGCACCTTTACAAACAGTGTATGTGAATAGAGGATGATGATTTTCAAAGGTGCTCATCTTTTATGGATTTTCAAGTATAACTAATTACCAATTTTGCCTTTGAAACAGTTCCTTACCCTAGGTGTGTGGCTCAGTTTCTTCCTTGCTTTTTGCAGCCTGATTATTTCATCACACCTGTGAATCAATTCCTGATTCTGAAAGAAAAGAGAGTTAGTTGTCTGGGCTGTCCACCCATCTCAGTGAAAAAAAAAAAAACAAAACAACCCCCCCAAAAAAAAAACCTATTCATTTTCTTCCTGTTCCTTACCAAAGATTCTTGGAAAAAAACCCATCAATTATTGCACATGCTATATTTCTTCATATACCTAATTTTTATAGGTAATTGCGGAAACTAGTAATATAGTTTCAAAAGATGTTTCAATTAGATCAGTGTGTCTAGAGGTGAAAATCACATAATCTTACATTTTCAAAACCCTGTATAGATTCATGACATAGAATTTAAGTACTTTGCAATGAATGGATTCAAAAGCCTTGCAAAATCTCTGTGAGGTAAAAATATAAAAACATGCTTTAGAGGAAAAGAGCAACAGATAGGCTTGCCCAAGGTCACAGAGGAAGTCTAAGAGAGGTAAGAATTGAATCCTAGTCCCCTGAGTACCAAGGCAATTCTGTATCCATTATCATTCATCCTACTTTGAGAGTGCTAATTGATTTTGACTGCTTAGCATGAGCTCTTTAAAGGGGCCTGATTTTCAGGGCTGTTTGTCTCCTGCAGAATGTGGGGCTGAGGTCTGGGGCACGATGAAAAGGGCAGCAGCGGAGAGGCTTTTCCAGAGTTTTGATTACTGCTGGGGTGGGTGCTTCCTCCCTGCCTCCCCTTGTGCTCATCTGGTGGCTGCAGAGTGTTTCCCTCAGCCTTTGCTCTGCACCAGCTTCTCTGGGGCAGAGCCGAGCTTGGGGTGCTCATTGCCTCTGCTGTGCTTTCAGTAGCCTGATATTTGCAGTTCTGCCCTTAGAACTGGTTCTGCCACAAGCATTGCTTCCTGTAGGCTTGCAGAAGTTAGCAGCAGTCGAAACTGTAATCATGCATGAACTGCAGAGACAGAGATTTTTCTGTCCCAAACACTTCATCTCAGATTTCGTATGTCATGCCAAGGATTCTCAGAGTCTTGGTTACTGTGTTAGCATGTCCATCCTTTGACATAAATAAATCATCTGTTATTTACATAAAATTGCGGCCTTAAAAGGCAAAGCAAACCTCAAATATTTGCTTGCACTAAACCCACCAATACTTTAATTTTCTTATTTGCCCAGCATAAGAGATTTTCATTTGACCTGCACTCGTGACATTGTGCTTTCTTAAGGCATTGTGGCTGCACTGCAAGTCATATTGTCCTTTCCCAAAGCAAACCTCCACCTCTCCCCTCAGCACAGGAATTCCCCTTTCATGACAGTTCATGTACAATTAGGGTGTAGAGGTAGATCCAGCAGACAGAGAGCAACCAAGTGGGAGGTCTCCAATAACTCAGCAGCAGTCTGCAGCTGCTCACCAGGTATGTTCTAGCAGCTGATTTAGGATATAACACAGTGGATGCCAAGCTGGAGCCTTAGTTACGCATTTGACTTGATCTTTTCTTTGAACATGTTTTTCCTTTTGTGTAGGGCTACCATATAAATCCTGGCTAGAACAACGATGGGTACAAGAGCAGAGATCTTTTTGGGAGTCATTACTTAAGTGACAGCATGACTATGCTGGAGCACAATAGTATCTCTTTTCTTAAATGTAGGATTTATAATGCATTTCATAAGCCTTCTGGGCAAATTAGGAAAAAAATAATAAGTTAGCAATGGATTGAATCCAGGTTCCTAAATACCAAACACAGCAAAATTTCCATATAAATTATCCCTTCAGGAGCTGAGTTTTGCTTTGAATGCCTTCTTGGTCTATGAGGTCTGAAATTATGCCAGTCTGAGGGAGTTCCAGATATTTTCCATAAAGGTTGCTTTCCAAAACCTTTGAAAGCAATCACAGAATGTCCAAGAATGTCCTAACCACTGTCCTTCTGAGCAGGAGGACAGTGGTTAGGAGGATTGTCCAGGAGGAGTGTCCTCCTGGTTGCTCCTCCATAGTGGTAGGTCTGAGTTGGTTTGGTCCCCTGCAATTACTTTAGCAAGTGTCAGAGAGCTAATATGGAAATTATTTTAAAGCAAATGTTTATTGCAAGTCATTTAAAACCATAAAAATTTTAAGACTCAGCTCCCCAAGAAGTTTTATGTCATTGGTAAAATCCAGAATCATTAGCTAAACTTTGAGACTTAGAGCTCAGGAATTAAATTACTGAAATTGAAATAAAATTAAATTAGAACTCCTCTTCAATGCCTTTAAGTGAAACCTTGACCTCACTCAAATCAATAAGGTGGCCACTGACAGCTACAGAATTAGAATTTCTACTTCTGGGCTCAGTTCTCTTTCTCTAAAGCTGAAATAACATAACTTTCTTACTTCAGGACAGATGCATTCGCATTTATGAGATACTTCTATTCAGCTCTGTGTTTGCTTTCCTATCTTCTTTGGAAAAATGCCTGCTTTCTCTTTTGGTTTGATGCAGAAAGGTTACACTGATTCTTAGTGTGTATATACACTTCCCAGTGCATAGCATGTTTGGATGTCATCTATTGATGCTGAATTTGTTAAAATCCTACCAATTGTAAAACCAAATTTTCTTTGAGATATCTTGTGCTGAGTTCACAAGATATTCTAGAATTCACGGATAGATATTTCAAGTGTGGTTGCCTGCTTCTTAAAATGCAGCTAGTAGGAATGCTTAATGAAGAGAGAAGAAAGCTCCATTTATCTCACTTATCTTACAATCTAAGGCAACTGTGTTACAGATAAATAATTTTCTTGAACAAATTATAGGACATATCTAAAAAGCGTTTAATATCTGAGTCCAGATTTATCACATTTTTCACTTCTCCATTCTATAACTTTCCTCCTGACTTCCATTTTGATCTATAACCATTCTCTCAAAGAGAAATGACTTGAGAAATGCCATATTGAAATGAATTCTTATAATAGTTGGCCCCTCCAGCTGTAAAGGTATTTGTTTGGAAGATATTTCTAATAAGTAATCTTTAAAAAGTACCGCACACATGACGAAAAAATAGGCACTACTTGTGTGAGAGCATGTGTAGGTCTGAAACAATGGGTTGGGAGAATGGATCAGTCTTTTCAACTGAGTGTCCAGTCTGCCTCCAAATAACAAACACTTCTAGGTGGAAGGCTGGTATGTGGGGTTCTAACAGTGCAGTTTCAAGGATACTTGGAAAGCATTATTACTCTCTGATAAATCATGCCCCTTTTCTGTTATGAAAAATTTATTCTCTGCTACTTTTAAGTTACCAATAGGACTTGGAAAACACCTTTCTCTCTTGAAGTAGGTGAGCATAGATGCAGCTGTCTACAAAGTGCACAAAATGTGTGAATTAACATCTGGGCGATATGAAGACACAGTCCTTGTCTGACTTTGGCAGATGTTCTCTTCAACTGTCTTAAAAATACAAAACTGAGTTTATCAACCAAGCAATAAAAGAGTGTTAAATTTGTTTAGATTTTTGATATTTCCATGTCAAAGGGCTGATTTTTAATTAGAAAAACAAGGATCCAGAATCAACTCCCTTGGACGTAGACGCTAAATTGGTAGACAGATTTTTCTGAAGGAGAATTGGTGAATTTGAGATGTAAAGAGGATGAGGTTCTACATCTTTCACAGCAATTTTGAGAAATTATGTGAGATTTCAGGATAACAAGATACCAAGAAACAAGAAAGCAGTGGAGGAAGGACTGCAGAGTTTCCAGTCTTTTGCTAAGTGGTATCTGGGTTTTTACATCTAAATCTACTCCCTCTTTTCCTGGCCAATTGTCCTAATTTGAAAAAACTTCCAAGTAAGAAAGGAGGCAATGTAAGAATCAGAAGTAACTGAATATTGTTTTAAATGCCTTCTTTGTACTAATTGTCCTTTGCTTTGTGAGTGAGAAGGAGAACTGAAATTTATACTGGGGCAATTCCTTCATGTAATACAATTAAAACAACTGTGAAGAGGCAAGTAGCATGGAAGGTTTTGGTGGCCAGAGGCATGTTGTTTATTGCCACACTTTTAAATCCGTTTACTTAAATACAGGCTGAGGTGCCTAAGTCTAGTAAGTGAAGGTTTTAAATCTACTTTCTCATTACCTCACAAGAGGAGCAGACCACAATGTGGGTTTGCCTCTAATACTCTAATACAAAAAGGACCACAGAAGTATGAACTACTGATACAGAAGAATACTGCATTCATTTGTAAAAATGCATCTTCTTAGTCCTTTAAATTCCTATTGGTATGGCAACATATTTGCAATCAAAACAATGACTTAACTTTCTCATACATTCGAAATACAGAGTGAAATCAGTAAAGGAAACCTAGCTTATTGATAAAATAAGCTATGTAACCTTTTTTAAGGCTGAGACAAAATTCTCTGGAGCCTTTAAGCAGCTTTTCCATTGACTGCAGTGGGCACTTGATCAGCCATTTATATTGTAAGAGGAATTAGTACCATTCTTAAGAAAACAATGTTTTCCCATAGTGGATGCACCTTCCCTTCTCAAATTACAAAGAGCTTGTCATGAATTATTATTTCTGCTTCATATAGACAAGGTCTACCTGCAAAGGTAACTAAAGGAATAACCATGGAGATGCCAATTTTACGGTAATTAAAAAAAGAAAAAAAGCAACTTTGCTAATCAGCAAACCCTTTGATCTGGTTAACCCTAAAGGTCAAACTACCCTGACCCCATCAATGTTCTTGTTCTAATGTTGCCCCGCTTGGATCATTTCTCCCATTGTTTTATTCATCCCATATTAACTTCAAAACGAAGCTGCACTGTTCCTGTGTACCTAGCAAATCTTCCTGATCTTGCATTGAGGTGAAGGCCCATTGTTTCACACCAAATCAGTTACCATTGTGCCCATTCAGCAAAATCGTTCATTTCCCCAGCCTAATGACTATATCCTATTCGAGGCTGTAAGCATTTTGTCATTCTGACCCCAAAGGCTATTTAAACCCTTTGATCTTACCTGTTATTGCCCCACTCTTCAGCTGCTGAGCTGACAAAATAGGCACAGTTTTAGCTACCAGGATAAGTGACTGTATTGCCATTTGCAAGATGTATGTGTGAATGGAAGAGTATGAATGTGTGGAAGGAATTGCCTCAAATCCTTAATTTTACACTAATGTGTGCAACCTGTGGGGAGCTGGGTTTTTCAAACCTGCTGCGTGTTAGCCGCTGCCAAGAGGTTGTTGTTTCCTCTTGATGTCAATGAGAGTTTTAGCTTTCATTTCAGTGGGAGCAAAACTGAACCAAATCCTTCAGCACTTTCAGAAATTTCAGCCTCATTTTCTCATGAGATTTCATGCCTTTTAAGCAGTGTTTTCCAGGGGGAAGAAGGATGAGATGGGCCAGAGACATTATCCCCAGCAGCCTCCAGAAACCAGAGAATCTGAGGTAGAAGTGGGCAGCTCTGGGCCTCTCCCCTCTTCCGTTTGTAGCCTCCACAGGTTAACTGGAAGAAGAGTGATTGCGTAGAGCAGATTTTTCTGGTGGTAGTGGACTAAAATAAGAGAACAAGGACCTGTTGCTTGTAGCTCTTGGATGTAAAAGGTAGGAAAAGAGTGATAAAGGACAACAGAAATCCCCCCAAACACCTTTTCTCCTTCTAGCTGTTTTCTGTTTGGAAAAATTCTTCCTTTGTGTAAACATACCTTTAAAAAGTGGCATTATAAGAACTAAGCAGTACATTTCAGAATTGTAGAACACTTTTGGCTTTTAGCACAGCAGATATTGAGCCCAAGATAAAGTAATTTTATCCCAATAAAATGACATATATATGCTTCTAGCACCAGTTCCTATTTTTGTTTTAATAGGGCAGGATGATGTTAAAAACAAATTAAATCCATATTTTGGTCATAGAAGATTCAATTGCTAAATTTTATGTGTGGGAGGAACTGGAATGTCTTGTCCACATAACTAAAGTGTGCGATTCAAAAAGTAATCAAGCGACATAAAGAAGCAGAAATTACAGTTGCTGTGAATCTCATTGGTAGGTCATAAAAATTCATAAATTAATGCTGGCTCAATTTAAAATTAAATCTATATTTCCGGATAATAACTAATGACACTGGAGAAAGGACAGCCTGAAATTACGAACTACCTTTTGTAAATTATAATGCAGGTGTGCAGGGTTTGTTTTTTTTTCAGAAGAAATCTTCAGAAATTAGTAATATAAGAGCTATCCATCTGTTCTGGGATTTTGCAAGGTACTTTGTTTCCTGATTTGTGATCAAAAGTTATACTCACATACGCTAACTTCCACAGGAAAGAGCTTTGCTCAGTTATTGCACTTTTGAAAGGGAAAGTTTTATAACAGATACAAATTGTAATAATAAGAAAAAGCTAATGTGACCTGTTTATGCTAGACAGTTAAATAATTCATGGTTTTAGTTAGTCCCAGAAAATATTACCAAAACTGTCACTATAACCTACATTGCTGCTGTGACTAAGATGTAAAGAACTGGTAAACAAACCTATGTTTTATACTAAAAATTTTTTTAATTCATAGGTGCTTTTAGAAGAAGTCATTAATTTAGGCTAGGAGACCACACAGAGGGGTCCAGAGGATTTATGACCTGAGGGTGCTCAGTGTTCTGTTCAAAATACATTTTTAAAAGAGATAAATTTTAAAATTTTTAACATTTTTTTGGCCAATAGCCCTGTACAACCATTTACCTTAAAGCTTGAATTAATAATAATGAGTTCAGGTCTATACTCTTAGCTGTGTCTGCTAGTAGTAGATGGGCTTAAATAAAAACTGCTACATGTTCTGCTTTATATGCTAAGTACCTCAGCAAGGAGCAACAGCCTGAAATGCAGGGGAACCGAATAATGCATGAAATGCCTAAGAACATGGAAAAACAAGTTTTTAAGTCATTTCAGGAGGAAAACAATACAGTTGCTGTTCACTAAAATTGCAATTTCACTATGACCTTTGCTTCCATTTGAAAGTGTCAGCTTGACATTAATTTCTAAGATCTTCTTAATGACATTCATTTACTGTTAGATACAGAAAGGGACCAAAGCTTGTTATTCAAAAGCTCATTTGGTACTATTTGTTATTTCACTAATAAATTACTATTGTAAATTCACATTTGCATTGTGGTATGCCTGCATCCTCAAATGCAAGTACAGGACCTACATCTGCTATATAACCTGGAAAACTGTACATAAACAAAACTTCTTTCCCCATGTGACTGTGCTTTGGTTTTGTCACTAGTATCTTAGTAATGTTTGAAGTTGTCAAAGCCAATAATAAATTCATATATCAATAATAGAGAGAATTTAAAGAGCCATTTGAATTGAAAGGATGCATCTACCAAATTTGTAGAGAGATGGTGAGATCATAGAATCATGGAATGGTTTGCATTGAAAATACCTTTAAAGATTATCTGGTTACAGCCTCCCTGTCATGAGGTGGTGTTCTCATTGATAACTCATAAAACAGTCTGTGAAAGCTTGTGAGGTTTTAAAGTGTTTTGTCCACACTGGGAAGGCCAGCATAGCCCCTGGCTGACAGGATGGTAGGAAGCTTTGATTGGATTTTGAAGATACAGCTCTGGAATGAGTACCCATGACATTGACAGCCACTTATTGTCTCAAAGAAAAATGAATGTATTTCTTTTGATGGGTGTAGAATGTAAGTTAGAAAGGGTATAAAAAAGTACTATGCTGGTATATGCTCAGTATTAGTTGTGCTTGGGAAAAGTTATAAGCTTGCATCATTGTCATCTGTGCTGCTGCTAAAAGAGAGCAGAAAAATATGAGTTACTGGACTATTTCAATTTAAACTGGAAAAAAAAGTCATATTGTGTTAAAGAATATTGGTATAGTCTCCTCTAAAATGAAAATGTCTTTGTGATTTGATGCTAGAATATCTTAAAACAAAAGGTTTTGTTTCTAGGGCTGTCTTGCACAAAAGAAGTGCTCAGAAGTTGAGAAATTTTTAAAGTATCTTTCGTAATAACAGCCCCTTACCAACTCTTTTTAAGATCTGTATTATGAATATATTTAAATTTATGCAAAAAGATAATCCATATACCATGGTCCTAAAGTTTAATGCAGTTTCCCAGATGAAGTGATTCTGTAAGATACTGCAGAGGGAAACGGAAATATTCTGGATTCATATATCACAAAGTCTGAAGGAAAGAGCAGGAGTTCTCTAGGGACTTAAAGGAAGCAGTTTCTCACTCCCACAGTTCCCAGTAGTTAGAAAAAAAAGGGCCATTGACTGAAATAATGCTAAAGAGTTTAAGATAGGGTTTAGTTTGATTTGGTGTCTGGAAATATCTGATAAAAAGACATTTTCATTATACATGTGCAATTAAACCTTTTTTTTTGTGTTTGAAAGAGACTTTGAGAGATGATTATTCGGAATTTCAGTGTTGTTGAAAATGGTGGATCTGTGTCAAAAGGCTAGGCACCTGAGAAATATGTGAGCATAATGTCTAAGTGCTGTGAAGAACAAGCAAATAGATGATTGATAACAAAAATCTGGTGTAGATATCATGTCCTCAGCAAAACCTGCATGGCAGAGCTGAGTGGAAGACAAGGTAGTGACAAAGATAGAAAGTGTATAGCTGAACAATATTTTTTAGGAAGAAGGAGGAAGCAGGGGAAAATGCCAGCAGTCTGAAGCAGAAGACCTTTGAGCACATATCTAGATTTATACTGAATAATAAAACAGTCCATGAATTGTTCTGGTCCTGAGGTTAATCTGGGCATGGCATAGTTCTTACCCATAGAGCTAAACACTCGTACCAGCCTGAAATATATTGACTGTATCAAAGCTCTCTTTTGGGAGTGGTCCCTGGGCCATGCTAACTCCTGAAATAGCCTTGGTATTGGCTGGGACAGCTTTTAGTTGCGACAACCTGAACTATAGAGATGATGCATGAGCAAGAACCTCTTTTCTGTGGGGGTGGCTGACCACAGGATGGTGGAGTCTCCTTCCCTGGAGATGTGTGAGCACTGAGTACAACCCTGAGGAACATGCTCAGGGGACTCTGCTTCAGCAGGGAGGCTGGACTGGATGGCCTTCCATTGTCTCTTCCGAGCTTAACCATTCCATGCTTTTGTAGTGTTATGGCTGTGATGTGGACCACTGCAGACCTGCACCCCGGACTAAATTTGCTGGCGTAAGCACAGCTGGTGAGCACAGTCAATGGCCTACAGAAAATTTCAGTAATCCTCAAACAGGTGCTGGCCTCAAAATGGTCCTTGAAGTTTGGTGAGTGGTTTGTTAATTTGATTCCTTGTTGCTCAAGGAAAGAAGGTTCTGCACATCAGTGCTGAAAAACGGGACTGCATTAAAGAAACACTTCACAGTCTCCCCAGTTTCCTTTTGTTGGTGAAACACCCAAGAGAACTCATGTTTTCATTAGATATGGTGGGATGAGGATATAATAATGATCTGTATGAATGGTTGGACAGGAGCCACGTGGAAGTGTTGTATTCTGTGATCAGACATGTCTGCACACCATTCCAAACTGCAGCATATTCACAACTTTCCATATAATTGTTGTTTGCTAGTTTGTTGACAGCACTATTTTCCAGATTTCTGTTCCCACTGAATATTTTATATTTCTGATTCTTTTCCCTGAGAAGTGCTAACATGAATTTATCAAAATCACTTGGAGTTTTTTAATCTCTGTAGGTTTTGTGCATCATTCCTCTGTGCTAACATGTACCTCCTAATGTGAAATGAATCATGAGTTTATCAACATGCTATTTTCATTTTGTTTGAGAGCATTAATGAAGATTTTTAAGATCAGTACTTGCCAGGTATCATTAAAAATCTTACTCCAATTGGCTGTCATTTTTTTCTTTCAGCTGCACTCATGAATCATCTTATGCATTGCCCAGTTTTATTTCAAAAGCACAAGGAAATATCTACTATTTCTACGTATATGTATACTTCTGTCTCCTGAGGCAAATGTAGATTTGTATATTTATACTTTGAAAGAGCATACTGAAAGATTGTTTTGTCTAGTCTGAAAAACAAACTAATCATAGTGGGAAAAAACCTATATTAACTACAAAAATATTTATGGCACCTTTTCCTAATAAATATCTCTTGATTCTTTGTAATACTTTTGTCTCCCCTGTACATTCAAGTCAGTTGTCATTTTTTAATGCATTTTTGTCTTTCAATAAAAATACCACTTTAAGCCAGAACATAAGCAATACAAATCACTGATCCTACTATGATTTAGAGAACAAAGCATTACTCACTGTGAAGATGTGTCATAAGATCCAGCTTTACTATCAGACTAAGATTGCTGTAAGGAAAACTGCTCTAAAATACGCTAGTATCAATTGTTTGCTTCCCCAAGTAAATGCATGCAAACAGACAGGTAGGCACTGCTTGCATATGGTTATGACCAAAACTTCTACAAATATTTGTCAAATTAACCTTTTCTTTTTTTTAAATCTAAAATATGGCTATAACATATACATGGTACTAAAACATTGTATAAAAGCAGTAAAGGGTCTTTTGATTTTTTTCACCTCTATACATGTGTGAAAAAAAATTGATCAGTTTTGTCAATGACATAGCATTGCTTGAGAACACTACTGATCTGCCATACAGATATAGAAATTAATTAAACCCTTCCTTCTTTTCCTTCCTTCCTTCCTTCCTTCCTTCCTTCCTTCCTTCCTTCCTTCCTTCCCTTTTTGTTTGAAGTAAACATCCTCATCCACAGTGATTCCATACAACTGCATAAAAACTTATTTTGAAATGGAGTCATCTGACATCACTATATAGCATTTTAACCTTAACCTTGCTCTGGTTGACTGCCATGAAAACTCTTACTGCAGTTTTTCTGACACAACATTATAGTGTCATAGCTTCAGGAACTGATTTTTGCTAGTGAAATGGCAAGAGTATTCTCAGTAAGGTGAAAGTGTAGAAAAATTTCATGCTTTAATGGTCAATTACAGACTAATAAAATCTTATTTCCAGATTTGTGAGTCATGCTGCAAGGTTCATATGTACCAAGCTTTGTCACTAATTACCATTTCACTGTTTTACATAATTGCACTGAATAGTATAGGCTGGGCCTAACAGAAGTAGTTTAATGGCTGAGTATCCCTTGGCATAATTAGCATCATAGGTTCTTATTTCTTTGGTGCTTGCAGGCAAAACACTGTCTACTGGAACTGTGGTAGTAAGTGAGAATAGCCATTTCTATGGGACCCACAATATGCTACAATAACTCAGTGTATTTAGTCAGATGGGTTTGTGAACATCATGCATGTATCATGTGTTATGTGTGTACTCTGAAATAAACTGCTTCAATTCTAATTCTTGAGCTGTATGGTGACATATTGCACAGTTTCTCTATTTCAGATATGCTTAACTCAGTCATTACCCCAGTGGTTTATGAAGTCTTTAGCACATTTTTCCTTTTCTTTCTGGTTGTTGTCAGTGCAATATCTGATGGCAGGGATGTTTGGTAGAGCTAAAAGGTATAAAACATTCTTCATCTAGTCATAGCCCAGAGGATATGGAAGTTGTAACTGTAAGCATGACCTTTGAGGAAGAGCTGTCTTTCCTGACTTAGAAGTACAAAACTGATTCACTCATTACAGATGATTCAAGGAAGCTGCTGGGAGGTGAGAGTTTAGGATCTTCTGAACACTAAGAGTATACAAAAAAATCAAGATTTACTTAAGAGCTTTTGTAGCCAAAGAGGTGGATAAATAATTAGCCTTGTGGTGAAAGGGACTAACTAAGGTGCTTACCAGGTGCTTCTCTGCTTCCAGATTGCCACTTTCAACCTCTGTGTCTGAATATATGTAAAAATTAATACATAGCCTTCAGAACTTGCCCTGAATAGGCAATGCTCATCATCTGATATGGCAAATTCCTTGCAGAATCAAGTTAACTGGCTGAAATGAATCATCTTCTGCCAGTCATATCTTGTAAATACTGTCAGGAATAGGATTTCCTATCCCAAGATATTGCCATCTGAACACAGACATCTACCTCCCTTGTCATACAAATTCCAGGTGATCCAAATATCACTAAGTGCACTCATAGCTTGTCCATTTTGGGGTCAGGCACACAGGATGGGATGAAGCAGAACCCAGCATACCTGTTTTGTAAGATTTGTGGTTTTCTGTCCAAACTCTGAACTCCTGAGTGCGTCTGAGAGCTTTGCAGTCTGTAGCTCACCAATATGTCAGGCAGCTGTGAAAGTTTTTTATTGCACAATTTGCAACTGGCATAATGGTGACTGATTTTCAGGTTTGCAAATAGCAACCAGCCATTTCATTCCCAGAGACTTCAGTATGAAAATAGACCCATTTGTGCCTGTGAATGGATCTGCTGAAAGTTTTGTCAGATCATACAGAAGATATGTAAGAGGGCCAGATATTGGGACTTAGAGCTGTTGTGTCTTGCTGCAGTGCACTTTCACAAACACTGGTCATTCTAGATCAGTCTAATGCCTTCTTTTCTTCTACAGAGACCAAAAAAGGTTGGTCTGAAAAAATTTAAAGCACCGAATAAGCACATAGAATATTTTCTCAGAATGTTCTTACTCCATCATTTTAATAGTCAGGAGTTTCTGATGGCAGAAATGTGGGGATTGTCTGTGAGAGTGTATGTGTGTGTGTGTGTAGTGATCATCCCTGAAAGTTTTTTTTTCATTCCATTTTACTCTAAAATATCATGTGATTTATTTAACATCCATTACAGCCTATTCAAAGGAAACAAAAACTTATTTATGAAACACTTTACAAAGTATTCAATTTTGGTTTTTAGGACTCCTAGTTTCTATTTTGGAAGGAACACAACAGAAAAACTGACCTGCTACTACTCTGGACTTTCAGGTCTCCATCAGGTTCCTTGTTCCATGTGGAAGGGCTCTAGGCCACTTAATATTTCTTTTATGTACTGTGTTTTTAATTCTTTTTTCTTTTTCTGCTTTGTGAAAAAGGTATCATTTAGGTCAGAGTGGACTAGGGGATGCCTCACAGTACTACAAAGCACAGATAGCTGAATCAGTGTGAACACATTCAACCAGTGCTGTATTAATATGAAAGTAATGTCCATACTCTACCAGTAACAGCAAATGCAAGTGGAACATTAGGAGTAGGACTCACAACTGCTGATGTGATAAGCTGTTGATTTTTCATGAGCACAGCAAAGCTGTTTGCAGCTGCTTAGCTTACCTTACCTTCAGCCTCGGCTGTTGGACCCCCAGCATTTCAAGAGACTCAGCATGCAAAAACAAATGGCAAATACACCTATTTCCACCCAGACTGACAGGGATTCCTTTTGCCAGGCAACTCCAGTGCACCCTGTGTTAAAAACTAACTTGAACAATCTTGAGCAAACTACTCACAAGACTCGAATGTCTTATTTTTCCCATGAGAGATTTTGGGAAGAGACGAGATGGAGGCAGCAACACTGAGACAAGCTTTGCCAGAAGGTATGTTATGGAGGAAGAGCTGTCTTTTTAAACCCTGCTCAGATATATGGCCTCACTGACTGAATTTGGGGTGAATTTATCAGAAGTTTATCTTTCTTTCTGTACAGGAAATGTTTGTCTTGCTAGTTCCGTGAAAGTTTCCAGAAGTTCTAGCTAACTTACTGCTGCAACTATTCTGTTTGGCTGTTGGTATCAAGACTGGTGTACCCAGGATGTGCATCTTGTTGCCTAGAGAAAAGATACTCATTCCCACCTGTGCAGCAGAAGTGCCCATATTTCCCAGTTGATAAAAGAAATCTCCACGTGATGATCCTTCTTTGTGTCCAGTTTTCAGTGGAAAGATATGTTTGTATCTTGGTTTTGAACCAGTGGGCTTACATTTGTTTCTACTGAAGCTCAGACTTGTTTTCTGAGGGTCAAATTATTTTCTATAGGGTCAGTTATTTTTTAAAAAACACAAATTAATTCAAAGATGATCTATAGTCATAAAAGCCATAAAAATTGTCCAGACGTGATGTTATGCTATATAACCACAAAGTATAGAAAGCAATCTTATTTAATCTTACTTGAAGAATTATAAATATCTCAGAAAAAAACCCAAAAAACAACAACTTAAAAAATATATCCAAATCATTTTTGTATTCACAAACCTGAAAAAGAATGGGAGTCTTGCAGCTTTGTCAAGTGGGCTTGATACACTTAACACTGAAAGTTCTGGGAACAAATTTCATTTAGCAGGTCTGTCTCTAAAAGCTTGTTATGTTTCAGCCTCTGGGATTTTGGAACTGTTTTTATTTTATATGAATGAAGGAGTGAATGTGTGAGGCCTTTCTTTATGGAGTTAACATAACTTCTACATTTAAATTTCCTACAAATTCTTGTGCTTAAAAATACAATTTCCTTAAATTCTTGGTATTATTGCCTGTCAAGATATTCATTTAAATGTTTGCAGAAACAAAACTCAAAATATGCATGAAATACTGGAAAATGAATGTCCTTAAACTTCAAATGAATTTTAGAAGTCATATTTTGCAATACTTGCTGTGAACTAAATTCCTTGAGATTAAGAAATTTAAATCACTTAACACCTACATGCTTAAATTTAGTTACTGTCAGAGAGAGTGAGCATGATGTTATCATAAATAAAAAGTTAAAATAGTCTTTTTAGTTACTTCACTAGAAGCACGGTAGGGTAGTACAATTTTCACATTGACTCCTGAGTATCAAACCAATATTTTAAATAATTTGTCCTTTTCTAGACAGAGAAAGCTGTATTGCTTGTGGCTGTACAGAACAGTGGATTGTGCATGTAGTTTTATCTGAACATTGGCATGGCTGAGTGTCTAGCATTGTTATTATTACTACTGTAAATGACCTTAAGGCATGGCAAAAGGGCCATAAAGGCTGTATTGAATGCTAATGTGATGATAAGAATGCTTAGTTTTTCAGCATGGCATTTCAAGTTTCAGAATGAAAGCATAAGCCATCTCTTAATTGATGTGGCAGGTCTCTGAAGTGGGAATTAGCCTGTGCAGCTCCATCTAAGTTGGTGTATTGCTGTGAATTGTTACAAGTGTTAACAGTAAACAAAAGACATTTTGCCAGGAAGACTGAAGTGAGATACAAGACTGCTGCAACAAGCTCCAGTCTTCCTTCTGGCAGAAGCTGTATCCCTTTTTTTTCTCTAATAAATTCATTATTTTAAGGAAAAGGAAAGTTTACCTGCACTGGTAGCTTGTGTTCTAATGCCACATATTTCTTCAAGCGGATGGTCTCAGTGTTTTCAGAACAAGCTAAGAAGGGCAGTTATTTCCTTGCTAGTGGGTGGTTTGAGGCTGTATGTTATATTCTGTGGCTGAAAAAAATAGTGTGATGTTTTGATTTGATTAAGTATGAGAGCTGATAGACTAATTCATGTTGTGGTTCAGAGCCGGGCTAGTCATCTTACTACTGCGATTAGCTGGATATTTTAACATGTGCCTGAGGCCATGTTCTCTCAGTTACACATCTACATCTAAAATGCTACAGCAGTTTAAGTTAAATTATAATTTTCAACTAGTTTGGTTAATCCAATGTGAAAAGACTCCATTTAAATTTCCTTTTGCTTAGGCTAAGCTTATAATGTTTCAATCTAAATCAGTTTGAAACAGGGCTAAGCCAAACCAAAATAAGAAATTCTTGAAAAAAGTCTTAAAATGCATGATTTTACCCAGAAAAGCTTAATAAAACTGGGAGCTGTGTTTGGGCAAAGTACCTGCCTCCTTCCTTCCTATGTCTACATGTAAGTGATGCCCTGAGCTGTACCTATGCCTAATATATGATTTTGTAACCTCCTTGCAAGCTGCTGCCTTTACCTTTTCAGAGGTGTTGGGTCTCAAAGAACCATTAAACCACTGATGGTTGGAAGCTTTTTCTGTAGGAAATTAGATATATTTTTCACTACTATGTCTTTCTGCGATATCTCTGTTGGCCACTGATGGGAATGGGATTCTGGGCAAGATGCACTTTTGATTTTACATGGCATGGCCACTCGTACTCTGCTTCAAAAATATGACCTTTGGGCTCCACTTCCCAGGCCACAGAAGAGTGTGCAGAAAGAATATTTTTCTTGAAATGAGCCTTCCCTTTACAAAAATTGTCTAAGCTCTGTTGAAATTGAAGGAGAAGAATGTGGGGGAACACATTTCCTGAAGGGAGGTGGGGGGAGTTTCAGAACCCTTATTCCACAGATGTAGCACTTGTTTCTGAACCCCTCTTGTGCACCAGCAGTCCTTGCACACCCGCATTTGTCCTGCACATCCTGTGTGTGATGTGTGCTGCACACGGGCTTGGGAGGAGCTCAGGGCTGGGCATGGCCACGGGAGAGGAGGCACTGACCAGGGGACATGGTGCCATCTCTCTGTTACAGCAGGGGTCGGTGAGCTGGTGTCCCCCGGAGCAGCTGTCTCCTGTCCTTGGCACTCTCACAGGCGGAGTGAGAGAGGATATGATCAATCATGGCTTAATGCAGAGTATCAGCCAGTTCACAAGCAAACCTGGGGTTGTGGAGAGAGCTCATGCCCCATAGGTTGCCGGTTACTGCCTAAGGAGAGGATCGTTCTTGCTTCTGGGACATTACAAGAGGACTCTGAATTATGGAAAAAAGAAATGGAAAAAAATAAAGGCAACACATAAAATTAAACAGAAAGCAAAGCACCTTTATGTGTCTCTAGACAGCCAAATCTCAGAGCTTCTTGAAGATTTTTCACTCTGGAGTACAGGCTTGTTTCCTGGAAGTAGCAGACACACAAATAATTAGACATTCTTTAGGTCCGAGATTCTTTAAACTTTTGAGTGCCAAAAAATACCTGCCAGTTTAGTGTCGTTTTCTTGTAGGGCCCATAGATGCACATGAGCTAAGTCTATATGAGCAAATAAAACTCTGCCAGTGCTCAGGCCCAAGCACTGGGACTTGCTAAGCTCTGCTGTCCTGTCAGCTGAAACATCATTGGCACTGGCACAAACTCAGAAAGTAGTCAGGGGATCAGCAGAGGCAGAGACCACTGCTGCTGCAGCACTGGGCTGCCGGCGCCCTCCCCAGCATCTGGTCCTCAGCACCTGATAAAATCATTGTCTGTCCACAGTTGTCTTCTCTGAGTCTTGACTCCACAGAGCACTTGGCATGGCTTCAGCTTGGGTTGTTAATTAGGGGTAGGATTTAACTCCAAGCGCTCCATTGAACTAGAACAGTGGTATAGTTAAATTTCTGCTTCCTCCCAACAGTTTGGCTCCTAGAAGAGAACCACAAAATCCTACTAATCCAAAATACTTAGAGCAATAAAGAATAAAATAGACAAGCAGGACTGCTTTATCTTTGTAGGTTAAAATATGACACTGTTAGAAAAGGTGTTTTTTTAATTATGCCATTTTAAAATTGTATTTAAAATTATAAACTTTTAAACTGAGCATGTCAATGCATTTATTGTTGATTGTGTTAAAAACCTCTCATTTTCATAGACAAATAGCTATTCCTTTTAATAAGTCCTAAAAATGTATATGCACATGCAGAAGAAAAAACCTAGCACTCCAGCTCAGAAAAGTGTGATAGCTGCATGTTCAGAACCCTAGATTCTGGCCTGTACACATCACTTATTTTTGTTGGTCTATGCTTCCTCTGAATTTTGATATAGTTGAAACAAATGCATCTTCTGTTAGTGAACTATCCACAGTGAGTCTTTCTACCCAGATGTTTGTGTGACACTGTTCACAGAGCAATGGTATATCTGTGTTTAAATAGCCAGAGTTCCAATGGTTGATCAGGGGAGTTATTGTGGAATTTATTCTAGCCTCTGGCTTGTGGCTTCATCCGTTTTTAAGTTTAACTCAAGTTACCCATCTGATGCAAATGGCTCCAAGTTATGTGTTCTATAAATGTGAGAGGCTGTCATCTGAACTCAAATCTTTGCTTAGTGCTATAAAAGATAGCTGTATTTTACCAGCTTCTGTTATTTAAATGAGCTGAACATGTTTTGCTGATCACTTGACTGAAACTAAAGCATTGTGAGTATGCTTGCTTTGTTGTCAGCTACTAGTGAAAGATCAAAGAGATGGTACTGAACACTGTCACAGACTCTAATTAACTGGCACTTATTTGCTTACATCTCAAGTAAGCCTATAAGCAGCTCCCTAAATCTGAAATAATTGGCGACTTGCTATGCTTTTTAAATAATGCCATTTTATTTTCTAATTCTTTATACATGAATGCTGTTGTGATTGCAAGGAGTATTGATTCTAAATCTTCTGATCTAATAAAGTGTATTCTTGATCTTAAGAAACACCCTGCAAATTGATGTGAACACATATTTTGTGATGGTGTTGTCCATAAAAGAAATAGTCCAACATTAGCTCTTAACTCATAAGACATATCACATTTATTCTAATGTTGATAGCTTCATGCTGGTTGTGCTGTAGTTATCCAGGTGTGTAATAATGGGATGGTCATTTTTGGGATAACATTCTGTCCTCAATGGGGGGGACAGAGTATTTTTCATATACTTAATGGGAATTGTAGTTGCAAGAAAAGAGATCAGGAGCTTTCCAGGAACTTCCCAAGAGTTCCAAGTGTATAAAAGGTAGATATGTACTCTTACTCTTAATCATAAATTACACTAGGAAATGAACTTCAGAACTCCTCACCTTGAGCACCTGCATTCTCTTTGATCAACTTAAAACTGGTTTTGCTTTGGTGATAGTGACATGATTTTTATAATGAAGAATACCTGGAGAAATATGTATTATTTCTTGGTAACACTTGAATTTTTGTCAGCTTTTCATTTTACTTAGTGGCTACATGAAGATAAACATGAGAAAAAGAATAATGGTTCTGGGACTGGGAGACTGGGTCTTTGAAGGTCATGGAGTTGTTGAATTGTAGAATCATTAACGTTGGAAAAGACCTCCAAGACAATCAGTTCAACCTTTGACTGAACACCACCACGTCAACTAAACCATAACTAGTACAAAGTGCCACATCCAGTCGTTTCTTGAACACCTCCAGAGATGGTGACTCCGCCACTTCCCTGGCCGGTCTGTTCCAATGCTTGACGGCCCTTTCAGTGAAGAAATTCTTCCTGATGTTCAACCTGAACCTTTCCTGATACAGCTTGAGGCTATTTCTTCAGGTCTTGTTGCTGGCTGCCTGGGAGAAGGGACTGACCCCCACCTGGCTCCAACCTCCTTTTAGGGAGTTGTAGAATGTGATAAGGTCTCCCCTGAGCCTCTTTTTCTCCAGGCTAAAGACCTCCAGCTCACTCAGCTGCTCCTCATCAACCTTGTGCTCCAGACCCTTTCCCCAGCTCCATTGCCCTTCTCTGGACTTGCTCCAACACCTCAAAGCCTTTCTTGTAGTGAGTGGCTCAGAACTGGATACAGGATTTGAGATGCAGCCTGACCAGTACCAAATACAGAGGGACAATTTTCCCTTACTTCTCTGGCAACATTATTTTTGGCACAGACTAGGTCAACAGACAGGTAAAAAACTAAAGGGCTGAAGTATTGACGCAGGATTTTCTTATGCTTTTATGTTATCACAGATTAATTGGAAAGTTTTTGTTACAAATCACAAAAACATCCACTTATCACTCTTTTTAAAAGAAGTAAATGGTTATGTTTTCAGAAGCATACAATTTTAAATCTGAGTTATAATTTACTGCACAATTCATAAAGTATGGATTTAATTGCAGCTGGAAATAATCTGCCATTCATTCTAAGTCTAAACAAATATGTCTATTGCCATAAGGTTCAATGTGACTTTGCTATGTGTCTCTAAGTTATACCTGGGCCTGTTGCATGAAGTTGCATAGAACTGTTGTGGATCACTTCAAGATGCACAAAAAGCTCAGTCAGGGTAACTTTTTCTTAAGAAATGCATTGCAGAATTCCAGTAGAAGAAAACTGGGTCACTTCCAGGAGGAGAAGGCTAGATCACTGCCAGAAGGATCACAATACAGGGTTGTAGATAACCTTAATGGGGGCAGACAGTATCTTTTCTGCAGCATCATTTCTCTAGCTCTTTGTGGTCCTCACATTTATTCCCTCTAGTCAGTTTAATTTTCTCCTTGCAGATTCAGGCCCAGAGAATAGAAGGGAATGACCAAAGGATACATGGCTTTGTTTGCAAGTCTATGCTTCAGGTTTAAAATTTCTTAATCAAATGTGTATTTGAATGATGTCTTCAGCTCCCTCTCCTTGGGATTTTAATTGTCTGCAGAAGAAACCTCAGAGAGAACCTCTTTCCAAATAAAGTTTTGTAAGATCACTTGTTCTTCCTCTTAAAATTATTTTTCTGTTCAGGAACTGAAAAATAAGATGACAAATGTGCAGAGAAAGTATTCAGCAATGAGTAATATCCGCTGGTAAATTGGGGGACTATCGGTTCTAGAAGTGATTGTCACATCTTTTTAAACACACTGATTAATGGGTGGATCTATTACTGAAAGCATGCATGCTTAATTTATTCAGAGAAGTTGAGTGTATGTCACCACTCCAAGGCCTATTTTTCTAGCACAGCATTTCACATTTACAATGTTATAACTACTGACAACTCAATGGAATAAAGAGAACTAACTCATAGCACAAAGCACTAAAAATACAGCATGATCTGTAAGTGATAGAAGCTGACATATAAGAAAATATCAGTGGGGTAATTTAAATCCAGTAAAAGTGAAGCTGTCAGTATTTGGATATTTCTTAGACTAAACATTTTCAATTGTGACACTTAGTTCCATATTCTTTTCTTCCACCCTGTTTTATGGGCAAATGTGTTATTTGGAGAACAGCATGTGGAAACACTATGGAAATGGCAATTCTGTGAAATACCATTTGAGAACTGAGACACACTTTTAAACAAGGAATGGAATTCAGGTCAAGCATCACAAATGAAATGGTTATTGTAAAAGCAGTGAGAGCTAGCCATCTGCCACTGCAGTGCTCAAAAGGGCTGAGATACAGGGTCTCCACAAAGATATTCCTTAGAGAAGTAGCAGTTAGGGCCCAGAGAAGGCTCAGTTACAGACATTAATATAGCAACAGATTTTCCAAAGGGACAAATACATTACGTGGTTACACAATGCTGTGCCTGTGCCCATGGAGTAAAGTAAAGTAAAGAGAGGAACAGCATTTTGGTCATTTTAAAAGAAGGCAATTTGTGCCTTGTAAGGGATTGATCCTGAATTATTTACTTGGAGTCTGATTATAGCTCCTTTTTTGGCATGAATAAGATGTTCTGTGTGTTGGTGCCATGCTGAAGATTTAAATGTCCCACACATTTGATCCAGGCTGGGGCTGTGGCAACTACTGCACAGCTGATGACAACAAAGGCTGGTTTCAAGCTCATTGTCATCACCATGGTGTTACACCAGATGAATGGGTGGCATTGATTCTGATTGGCATATTCATTCACATGTATTCAAAGCTCATGAATTTTACTTAACACGTCCCTTTGCTTATTGGCTGGAATTTAATTGGAGTGATGTATTGCAGCACTGCTAGATGAAGTGGAACAGTTTCTTTTTTTTTTTCTTGGTTTTTTTTTTTTAATTCTTTTTCTTCCAAACCTCCCAACTAGAGACACCACAGCATTATTTTTCACAATCACCAAGGCATTTCCATGTATGGAACCTAATTCTTGGCTTTGTATTGAAGTTTGCATTTAATATTTGGAGACAGAAAAATAAATAGACAAAGGGAGAACTCACACAGATTTGAGTGTTGACTTTTGTTAGTGAGTTTGCAAATTGTTTATTTAGCATTTTCTTTACATACCAAGAAAGGAAGAGGTCTTTTTTGTTTTTACAAATTTTTTCCAACTTTCCCATATTTTAACATCTTTCTCAGCTAGCTGAAATGGAAAATCCTGACCTATCAGCTAGCAGATTGTTGATATCTTTCCAAAGAGTGAATAAATATATTATTATGTGCATGTATCGAACAGATATACTCCTGTGTGTATTTGAGTACATCGTTGCTGTGTATTGATCAGAAACATTCAGACAGAAAAAATTAGAGAATTTTTTAGAAGAAAAATGTATGTTTTCATTGCGGAGATATCTATGTTGAATTTTTCTCTATTACCAGTTTTAACCTGAAAAGCAAAATGTTTCATCTGAAAATCAAATATTTATGTTAGCAAAATCAAAATAAAATACTTGGTTTGGGGTCAGATCTATCCAAATTAAGATTAAAGAGTTTCATTTCAAAGTAGTTCTGCATAAACTGTGGAACATATTGGCAGAAGCTAAGTGTATCTTGCGGTCAATACAGAGAGCACCCTTTGGAAGTAATTAATAGCCTCCATGGTTCATGCTCTGAGCTATCTCTGAAGATCTCAAAGCTTTCTTCATTGTTTCCACAGCTCAGACAGACTCATCTCATTGGGCAAGAGTTATCACTGTAAATAATGTCTGCCTCAGTCTGCACAGGGTTTGGTGTTTCTTCCCTCCCAACCTCATTTTACTCCATTTGAGTGGAGGAAATCACATGAGCAGTGCATCATTCCACAATATGTTAAGATGTTCTCCCTTCCTACAGAAGCTATATAGAAAGGGTTTTGTGGGAATTGTTGGATGGATTGCCAACCCAGTCCCACAGTGGTGATGTGTAGAAAAGTTTACACATTACTGCTGAGAATTATGCATGCAGTAAATGCTGTGAGTACACAATAATTCCATGCATATTCTTAGTATTGTTGTTAGCATATATAATCTGTTAAACTGAAATCCCATGAAAGTTTCTTATTTATTGTGGATGTAAAGCTATGAGTCTGTCAGATAAATCCTAGAGAGGATTTGAACTACAAATTATGATAGAAATGATGTGGCACTTTTTGGCCTCAGCTTAGTTCAGCAAAGTTCTCCACACAGAATCAAATTAGTAAAGTAATTTATGAAAAAATTTAAAAGTCTGTATCAAGCATGTTTATGTATGGTTTGATGCTTCTATATATGATTAGACTTTCTACCTTGTGTCGTTATTCTGTAATTCAGTGGTATCCACTGCTTGTTGCCTTCAGGAAACTGCCAGACTATACAGTTCTGACTTCTCTCTTTTCTTCCCAGCTATCTAATCCACTGATGTGCTCATAACGTACTACAGCTATTGAAACCCAGCCCATACCATACACAGCATGAATATCTCTGAGGCACAAGTCAGGAAAGATACAGATAATCAAAATCAGAAATGTTTTTCCCACATTTTTGCCATGTTTCTTTTTTACTTTTTCATGGTCATGACATTTCCTGATTTATTGCTTTTCGTGTATTGAACCAAACACCGCTGTTTGGAGATACTAAAATTAAGATTATGAACATCTGCCTTGCTGTAAGTGGGTCTTTAGGTTTGCCTGGCTTTTACTGTGAATGGAGTTGTACATGCAGCATTGTCTATTCTCCTCAGAGATACACAAGCTTTTACAGAAATGCTTGTACATACCTGAGCTATAGTAAAATGAAAAAAAAAAAATCTTTGACATTTGGTGTCTCTGAACCAAAAATCCATGATTAATTTGACAGAAGATATGTCTGAAGACTATTGTATTTTCTTTTTCTGCAATTTCAAATAGCATTACATGGGCTGAATTGCATTCCATGGAGACACCCTAAACTGTGCTCAGGGGATTGGTGATCTGTAACTGAGGATGTGAAGCCTCACAATGAAATTTTTCTGCAAGTTTTTAAGAAAATCAGACCTAGCTACCAATTCTGACCACTGATATGAACATTGGCCTGGCTACTGGCATTTGATGGGAGTCTTTCTAGTCTTTCTATCCACTTTTAAGTGTTTGATTAACCTTTATGTGGTCCAAAGAAGCCTGAAATTAGATGTAAATTTGATACGGGAATACAAGACAAACAGCTTTTCAGAAAAAGCAATAATGGAATTTCCTCAGTGCTAAAATCCTCATATTCTCAGTCAGTTATTTACTTCAAAATAATATGCAAACTGAAATAAATCTACTCCTTTTGAGAAAGCATCTAAAGGTTCAAACCTCTAATAGAAAAGTATAGATACAAGTAGTCTATGTCAGTGACAGGGCATGGAAAGCATATCTCAGTTTCAGCCGCGGGGATCAAAGCAGATGACTGCACGTGCTGAGTTACCAGGTGGAGATCCAGATACGGTGTTTAGGCACCAACAGTTACCTTGCATCAGTTTTTTTCTCACAGCCTTGGTAACAAGACAAAACTCCATTAATGACCTGACGTTTAGAGCCACAGGCTGCAGGGGTAAAATTCCCCAGTAAATGAGGTGACAGTGAGGTGGGATGCGAGTCTGGGTAGGTGTAGATCCAGACAGTCTGGGTTGGAGCTGCAGCACATGCAGGGGCCAGGGTGAGCCCTGCTCCTGCGGGGATTAGCAGCGTGTTAGGCGTTTCCCTGTGGCAGAGGAGAATGCAACTCAGCCTCAGCTTCCTCTGAGGGAAAAATCAGTATTTCAATCCTGTTCTACAGCTCCTTCCACAGAAAAAGCAACAACAAGCACAACCACAACTGAGAAAAGACTTATCCCACTGAAAGGAGCAAGAAAACCCCCTGCTTTGATGCCCGTGGTAGCACCAATAGGTGCTGCTGGCTCAGCGGTGCTCGGGGTTGTCCCATGGCAGGCTTTTGTGTGACTGCACATTCCAGCCCTTCAGCAGGGCACTGCTAGCTTAGCAACATCAGTGAGCTGTCAATATTTGTCTGCCCAAATCCCACCATTAAGTACACTGCTTACAGCTGGTCTTTACAGATAATAACTACTGTTCTACCTCACCTTCTAAGCCTCTCCTACCCTCCTACTGCCTCCTTCAGAGAAGGGAGCACTGCAAGCTTATAAAGGAGACTCAGCAGTTTTTATCACCAGCTTCTTTAAGAAAAGGAACTAAAGACTTTTGTGTGGACATTGTTGTCAGTTATGCTTATTCAAAAATTTTCAGATTTCATGTATGATGCATATTTTTGCAATATTTTATCCACTGTCATGTGTTCTCTATTAAAATTGAATGGAAAGTTACCTGTCCCTCTATGTGTCACCCTTCCCTTACTTCTCTCCGTCCTGCTTCACTGGCAGTTTAAAACCACCATATGGATGACACAGACATTTCAGGTGACTAGAATGAGAAGAAATGAGCAATTTGGGCAGCAGCATGTGCAGTAAGAAAATAGAAGATAGAAAGGAATAACTTTCCAGATGTTGCAAGAAATCAAAATATGTCTACTCTATTTTGCCTTAGTCAGTAAGCACAGAGTCTGTCACAGCCAGCTGGACTCCTGAGAGCTGCCACTCCTCCTATTTCCAACCATCAAAATTATGATTTATAAAAAATAATGACTCTATATAATGAATGGTCAGGATTTGAGGAGTATTTCTATGTATGATCTGGTTTCAATGGGAGTTAGTTAGATATTTATCCAAGATCTGGATTATTGGTTATCCTGCATAGCTGTGAGTCATTTCTCCCAATAGAAGGCAGGGAATGAAATAGAAACAGGAATAAATAGATAAAAGTGAAAGAGGCAAGAACCCTCTGAATTGTCTTAACTCAGCATTGCCAAAGAAAGTTGGGTGTGGCCTCAGGACTGTGCTGTCTATGTTGTCATCTCTGTAAGTCTGCATTTCACCTAAATACTTTTGTCCAAAGCATTGGCACATGTAGACACACATCCTGTGCTGTAGACCTCTCTGTAGGGCCAGGTGAAATACACTCAGCCACCCAGAGAGGTGACAGAGACAGACTGAGAAGTAATTTGGACAATGAGATAGGTGAAGAAAGAATTCTGTAGTAAGTACCAAATAGACTTACCATTTAAACATGAGTTAGGAAAAAGCATAAAATCTTTGGGATGCATTAAAAATGTTCTAATGATAGATGTCTACAGGTAAAGGAATGCAAGGGCCCAAAGCATTTGCCCATGAATTAGTGCACAGTGCCTTTTGAGATGAGCTAAGGTGCCAGAGATGTCCACACAAGGCTGCAGGCGTGGCACGGGACCTGTGTTGACCTGTGGCTTATTGGAGTTGCAGCAGGAGAGTGGATGTCTTCCCTTATGGCACTAGATGCCACATCTCACATGGAACCAGATACTCTCAGGTAGAGATCTCCAAACTAAAGTGAACGTAAATACTCTTCCAATAGTGCTGAATAGAAATTGTAAATGTTACATTTCTATGATAAGAAATAGAAATAAAACATATTAATTCTTTAATAAGAGAGGAATGTTTCTCTTTGGAACACAGTAGCCTTTAATGTATATACAGCTTATTAATGATAGAGAAATGTGCATACTGTAAGTAGTGTAGGTTTAATGTGATGCTCAAAAGGATGTGTCTGTTGCTGAATATGCTTTTATACATATATAAAAAAAATCAGATATACATTTGGGTGTTTCTTAGATCCATATATATTTGCAGCTAGAGATACACAGGTATATATTTCTAAGGTCTAAAAGCAGTGCATAAATCTCAGTGTACATTACTGTCAAGCACAGACATACTGGTGTAATAACAAATGGATTTACATTTCTACATAATAAAATATATATGGGGACACATCCATAGCTGCACATACATATACATACAGCCTGTCTCAGTATGAAATGAAAGGCAGTCATGGACATCATGCTAAAGTTTTGCCAGTATATATTGTTTGCTAAGGATCTGTCACCTTCCTAGTTTACAGAAGACTGAGCAGTGAGAGGAATTTGAGTGTAAGGCTGCAGTACCAGCTTCCGCTTGACTCCAGCCTTGCTTTGTCTGTGAAGGCCGCTGGTAACAGTTAAGAGTTTGCTGGTGTGATAGGTGAGCTTCATCTGTCATGGCTAATGTCCTGAGACAGTTGTGCCTCCTTTTGTTTCCTTATTCCCTTGAGGACACATTCTGGAGGCCTAGCTGTGTTTACCCTGCAATTTTTTTTATTTATTTTTTTTTCACAAAGTCAGTAATCATGTTTACCTTCCTTCCTCCCCCAGTGCTGTTTGCCAGCTTTGGTGTGGTGAGATGACTAAGTCAATATATATTAAGGAATACATAACAATGTTGTAATGAGAATTAGCGGTGCTCTGAAAAGGCAGAGACATTGGCTGCTATGTTTCGCACTGTTTAGTCTGGGGGTAATGAAGAGCTCACAGATGACCTGATTTCATTAAAGTAGGTCAGATTTGACTGAAACGTAGCTGTGGCTCTCTCCTAGCAGTGCAGTGTCTTTCTCCCCCCACCATCACTGCCTCAGCCACGCTGCCTGTCAACTCAGCATTTGAAATCTTTCAGGGAATTTACGGTAGAGTTTTGTTAGCAGCTTAGCCAAATATATACTACAGAACTTATTGCCACTACTCTCTGTGCTTTCTGCCAGAAGATGTGTGGTGGAAAGGATGACCTTACTTCTGTCTTTACTACAGGGGAGGTGATAATATGAGAGGATGGCACACTTATAAGACGGCATTTATGTACCACAGATACTTCTCATTGAAATCCGGTTTAGAGAGGATACCTCTGAGTTTTACTGAGGCAGCTGAGTCAGATTACTGGACATTAATGCACAGCTTTCATCTGATTTTCTATTTATTTGCACTGTTTCATATCCGAGGTTTTACACTGGAGTAGGTAATTGCGATTTGACAATGTCCTAGTAGAAAAACACCTTTAAAAAGGTACTAGGAATATCTTTATAGCCTTTGTGCTCACAAATAAGAATATATTACCAGATATAAGAGTTATTCACAACTTCTGATGGAGTGGATGTGAACTGCTGAAAGCAAATACAGAATTAGGTATCATTGTCCCACAGGATGTCTGCTAAGAGATTTTCCTTCTAACATCAGTGGGAGTAAGGTGGGATCTATAGACCAGACCTAAACAAAGACATTAGGGAAGCTATTCAGACAGTGCTCAGCTTGAAAAAAAATCAGGCCCTGCTGGGTGGAAAAAATGACACAGTAAGATGTACAGAGCCTTTTACTGAAAGATTTTGAAAACACTGGGTTGATAAACACGCTCAGGTTTGCTGTTCAGCTTCTAAACGACACTGATCTTCTATCATGAAATACCATTGTTACTTTTATTATAGCCTTTCTACAGTTATATGATTTCCAGAGAGATACAATATCCTATGTTTAACTACTTGTTCCTGTTTAAGACTACCAGTTTTTTAATGTCAAAATGTCTCTGCAAAGGTGTCAGCCAAAGTATATTGCGTTTCCTTTGCAGCCATATTATATTTAAACAGAGACCTATGTAACAGGTGAAATTTGGGAACTGCACTTCCCAACTCCCTCCTCCTCCTCCTCACTTCTCTTTCTTGCTGTTAATTGTTGTGATTGTGCCTCTCATGTCTTCTAAAGCAGGCGTTTTGTTCTCACATTTGCTTCAGGTCATTACAGTAAAATCTTTTCATTCCTGAAATCTTTTTTCCCCCCATTAGTCTTGAGACAAATAAATTGATTGTGATGTTCAGAGACAACTGGGGTGGTCAAGCAATTCCCAGAGAAGTCTGTAATCAGATTACTTGTGTAAGTAATCTGAGGACCCTGGGTTTTTGAAAATCTCAAATCTTCTAGCTATATTTTGGCTTTTAATTTTTTTTTCAAATTTGCTTTCCATTTACAAAGGATGTAGTAGTAGCTGTACGCAGCTTGCACCATTATAAGTAGAACCAACATGTATTCTAACATAGAAATGTATTGTTTAACTTAGAAAAACAGGACCTTCTGGATCATCAAGTGCTGTCTTCTGCTCTTGCAAGCAACTGTACAGCATTAGTTTGTTCATATATCTATATATATATATATAGATATATATCTATGTGTGTCTCTATATCTAGCTATCTATCTAGCTATCAGGTTTTTTTTATTGCCAAACCGCTTCCATTTTCTGCAGTGATCCAGTGCACTCTTTCAATAGAGGTCTGTTTGAACAGAAATACTTCCTAGAAACCAGTTATATCTGATAAAAGCTATGTTTAAAATAGTATATAAGATTTGATTAAAAAAAAAAAACAGCTATGATGTCACTAAAAGAACCAGAAAAGCTGTATTTTCCTGAGGAGTTTTGTGGAGTGAAGGATTTGCGTTCTTGTGGTCTTTCTATGGAGTGGAAGTCTTGCTGCCCTGCTGCATCTGCTCTTCTGGAAGGTCAGCCAGTCTGTCTGTGCTGTAGGGGTCTACCATTGCCAGCGTTTTGTCAGGAAACCTAGAACACATTGCCTGTGAGTTGAGGGTAGGAAGAACAAGGCAGCAGAAAATCAGCCTCACGTCACCTAGAACAGCCTCTTCTGAGCAATGCCATAAGGCTTGCCCAGCTTGGGATGTTTAGTGATGGTAATTTTGGCTATTCTGTACCTCATTAATCCAAGTTTTGCAAGTTGTACTACCTGGGTAGCAACTTGGGTTACTCTAGGGTGAATTGTGAAGTTGTTATTAACTACAGTCATGTTGACAGCTATATCAGTTATTTCTTTTCTAACTGAAAGATGCAAAAGATATGTGCTCACTGATTTTTCTCAATGCAGATTAACTGGAAGGATCTTCATTTTCAGCTTCAGATTCATCTTTTATAAGCTTCAACAAAGGCATAGTACTTTTGTTTACCACGGCCCTCAAATCAAAGGAAGGAGATCAAAAACCCTGTCTTGAAAAGATTATGCAACTCAATAGGACCTGATCTTGTTGTATTATTGCATCCATTACAACAGCACAGTTCAGGCAGGTGTTAGTTTCAATTAACCTGGGATTCAGGTATTCACAACATCTTGTCTGCCAATTACTCACATAATTACATGGCCCAGAACTGTAGAATAGAATCAGCCATCATTCTAGGCATGTGTGATTACTGAAGAAAAGAGGAATTCAGAGGATGTATGAGTAAAGCACAGCTTCAATGATCATGGACAAAAGTGGTCTTTAGTGAAGAAAGCTTATTTACTAGGCTCTTGCTGATCTCTCGAATGCAGGAACTGTGCCAACAGTGTTTGTGTGACACGCAGATGCCTCACAGCTGTCTGTTGTTCTTGTATTCTTATTCAGTCAGTAGGTAAAGTGAGAACTTATTTAGCATTTTTCAAGGAAGAAACTGAAAGGCATTCCAGGGAGTTAATGTATGTCAAGAAATCAGAATATCAGAGTCATGTAAAAGTTAAATCCAGCTTTCTCAGACCAGGATGTCAGCTGAAAAAGACAACTGTTGACATTTTGACCTGAAATATCCACTGACTTGGTCAATATGAATACCTTTTTTGTATGGCTCTGTCACTGTACTGTCAAAAATCAATCCACCATGGGCCTCCACATAAAGATCTTTTAAGGTCAAAGGCCAAAGGTCTTTCTGAGTCTTAAATGCCATGTATCTTTGTACTATTTAAAGCTATAATGCCAAAGAAAATGTGAAATTATGGATGAATGTTGTGAAAAGTAACAAGTAACTTCATAGTCTAAAATTATATAGACTTAATTATATATACTTAATGTCACTGCAGTTTAATGACAGCATCCTGAAGGAATCAATAGAAAGGCAAACTGTTTCTTTCCATCCGCCATATAGATCCAGACTAGGGTAGCCTAAAATTATTCCTAGCAAAATAACAATTCATTTCAGTGGAACAAATTGTGAGGAAGGACACTGCTCAGCCCGGGTGGCAAAATATGGGCCTTTATTTCATCAGGAAACTGACATGAGGAGGATATAGAGCTAATATATTTTGACAGTGGTACAAGCCTACTTCTTATTCTAAGGGAAAACCTAGGCTATTATAGCCTCCTTTTGTCATGGGAAATTTTTGATATGTGTGATAGGTTTTGTAGGTTTGTTGTGTTTTTTTTTTTTTTTTTTTTTTAATACAGGAACCTCATTAAATGTAATGCCTACTCTTAAATTTCTTCAACATTTTCTTGCTAAGCAGAAATATTTAAAAAGGGAAATGCCCAAAGGGCATATATATTCAAATATTTGAATTTTTACAGAAACATTTTGCTCCTAGTAGAATGCATAGTATATGACTAACTGCTTTACTATGTCTAAGACATAATTTTATGCCTTTTTATGTACCTATTTATGTTTGTGTGTATATTTATTTATATGAGTAATTTTTTAAAAATCATGTGTTTTGTAAATGCTAAATTGAGGGAATTTTGTGGTTTTCTAATATGGGAGTTAATATGCCTTCTACTGAAATTCTGCACTTTATTATACCAAGATAGAGCAATTTCAATGTATACCAGTTCTCTGGGAACTATAGTAGCAAAAGCTCAGGGACATTTGTCCCACAATGCAGCCTTTTCTTGACGTTATATCCATACATCTTATATCAATCACAGAAATAATCTGTTTGACAGCTATATGTTTGGGGCATTGTGATACATGAAAGTTCCAGAGTAATACATGAGCTCAGAGTTATTTGCTGTCGTGAAAATAACAGTTTTAATGCAGTTTGAGTGTTGTCGGTATTCAGAGATCAGGTTTAAGGAAAGCAATCAGTCCCCAAACCTATCTCTGAGGTTACCTACTGTTTTAAATTACATGATTGTTTTCCAGATGACATATAGGTTTTTTTAACATAGGACCAAGGCAGGAATTAGATGGTGACTGGAAAGCAGCCAGGATTATTCCTATGCTGGGAAATATATTGCTAGTGGAAGACTTACCCACCTCCCACCCAGAGGCACCGGTGTGAGAAGCAGTCTCATGAAGATTTCTTCTTGCCTTTTATTTATTGCTGTCCATTGGAGGACATTTCAAGCTTCTCAGAACTTCTGCAAATTCAGACAAATTTTGGAGTTTGGCCAGGGTATCCCTTTTTTGTGGGGGAGGAGGTGTCAGACAAAGGAGAAGTAGAAACAGAGTGACAGCAATGAGTCATTTGACTCCCATAACACACGAGTGAGCTGCATCTTGTTTCTGCATTCCCATGAGCGTAGTCTGGGATGTATAGCAGGAACATCACCTGTAAGATATTGCAATTACACTCCTGACTTTATCAGGTTTGCAAAATCTCAGCTGTGACAGTGTCCATTCTGGTTTGGGATATGTGTTACATGGATGATGTAACCCAGCTGGACAGAATCCAAAGAAAATCATAGAATGATCAGAGAATGATGCAGAAAATGTCACACTTGGAGAAAGATAGAAAGAATCATAAACTGACAAAAGACTGGAGAGATATACTTACCTGATATGTGACAGGACCATGCAGAGAGGAAAGTAATATGACAAATAGAAAGTATGGGGATAGTTTAGGCTAACCATTAAAACAATCCTTCTCTTGGAAGTTCTCACAAAGCATTGGAATAAATTGCATGTCCAGGCTCTGGAGCTGCTGTTAGGAGAGGCCTCTATAAGGAGGTTAGACAAACAGCTCCCAGAAATGAATTAGACATGATCCTCTGGTGTAGGGAGATGGATCAAGTGACCTCTGAAGGGGTTTTTCAGCTCTCTTCTCTCTAATTTCATCTTTGGGAAGGTATAAATGTGCCATAGTGTAGGAGATTGTTATATCTGATAGCTTTTATAAGTGCCCATCCTTCAGGGTAAGCTTTGGGTGACCAGTTCACAGCTGTCAGCACTGCAAAAGCCATAACCATAACTGGCTCTAATTAGCAGCCTACATGGCAATTTTAGCAGTTAGGACAACAACTTGACTATAAAGGATGAATGATCATTCTGCCCCAGTGGGTGTTTCTTCAAGCTCAGTGAAACTGGTAAGTCAGAGTGAGGCAACTGACAGTGCTGCTATCCGTGATGTATCTTTTTTTCCCTGTGCTATACTGCAGAGGACGTGGGTCTCTGGGACTGTGCATTCAGGATCTCTGACAAGCGCGGCTTTCATACACAGAATAACCTACTTGTGCTTGGTGCTCTGTACTGAAAATCATAGGGGTTTCAGTGGAGAGGATGAAGGGAGAGAGAGGAGAGATTTACCATAAGCAGGTAGTTGGCTGCTCTTTGCCAAAGGCATGTAAATAGAGCAAAATTCTGACATCAGCACCTTTTCAAACCTAGACACTGTTGGGAGCTCTCCTTTTAGATGTATGTTTTTAGACAGGGCAGAAAGATGACCCAAGAATTCCTCTCAGCCTCATGCATAAATATTTGCATCATAGGTTTCAAGAGCAGAGAAAAAGCAGTGTTACTTTGCCTCCTCCTCTCCCAAGTGTGTGCCTGTTTCTCTTGGTTTTCTACTACCCCAATGGCAAAAAACAGACTTTTCAGCTGTGATGAGTGCTTCCTATTTGTAATCCAGGCCAGTCTGTGTCTTTGCAAACTGCCAAAATTTTGAAGGATGCTCGTCTTCACCAGATGCTCATATCTGGGGTCAGAAAAAGGCTGATCTTTTTGAATTGTCTGCACTAAAGCCAGAAGGCATATGTGCTGTACCTGCCCGAGGTCGCTTGAGATTGCAAGGCAGATATATTTCTGTCTGTCTTTTCAACCAACTTCTTTGTTTCTGCCACGCTGGAACTGCATAAATTCACATTGGTTTCTTTGTTATATCTGTTCCATTTAAAATACACAGGAAGCCTTGTATGAAAGTGAGACATTCTGGAGCTTTGGCTCTGATACCTCCCGATAAGAAAAACCCAAACAAATTCATGACAGAGCATTAAGGAGAGCTGTTGAGAGGACAGCAGTTAGAGGACACATCAGACTAATCCAGTGTTTGGCATGTTGATGCAAATGGTGACTGCTTAAAGGCAAACCAAAGAGAACCCACAAGACTCTGTAAATGTCTTGCAAAAAGTTTCCCTTTGCAAGAGTGTGATCTATCTAAAATCACAGTGCATGTAATTTGATGAAATTAGGGGGAAAAATGAATGCTCCCCTAATTTCCACATGCATATCCATCTCTTAAAAATCAGTAGGGTAACTAAAGTGGCATGTAAGCCCTGTGGCAACTGTCAGAAAAATTACACAACAGTGAAGAAATCTCCTGAAAGTAATGCAATATCCAGCTAACTGCTTTTCCTCTTTCAGAAAAAGACCTTGAGCTGCTGCATTTGATTCTACTGCAGAAATGTTACAAAATTTCTCACTGAGAAGGCAGATCTGTGTTTTTGTGCATGAATAAGCCTTTTATTTGCTAGACAGGGCACAAATGGAGGCATAGTGAAAATTATTAAAGGGCACTAACAAGGGAATACCAGTCTTTAGGCTAATTTTTGGGTAACTATTTCTATTTATTTTTTCATTAAACAAAGTCTGCAGTTGCACAGATTGTTGTTATGAAGTCCCTAAAGCCCTATAAAGCATGGTAATGTGAGTAAGTTTTCAGAATTTAGTAAGTCGAGTTCTGGGATTTTACTATTACCTAATGTTTCCATTCTAAGGTATTATGAAAGCACTATAAATGGCACCTTTCATGAACCAGCTCTTCTGAGCCCAGCAGGCTGCTTCTACAGTGTGCTGGTGGATCTTTCCTAAAACATGCACAGACACACAGACACAGTCACAGACACACACACCTACAGACAGAGACACACAGACTCACACAGACACGCAGACAAACATAGACACACACACAGACATACACAGACAGACAGACACAGACACATATACACATATACATACAGACTCACAGACTCACAGACACACACAGACATACACAGACAGACAGACACACAGACAGACACACACAGACACATACACATATACACACACAGGCACATACACACACAGACACAGAGACTCACAGACACACGGACAGGCAGACACACAGACACACAGACTCAGACACACGCAGACAGATAACGCTTTCATAAGAAAGCAGAATTGTCCCACTCATAGCCATTCTATCTGATGACATTCTTAATACCGAGCATTGTTTGCAGAAAGAAGCTATTGTCTAAGATTGCATATCTGCTGACCAAAGCACATGGAATAAGCACGGCTTTGGACACTCTGAGCCTGGCCCCAGGGAAGAGCTTAGCGGTGAGTTTGTTTGAATGTCCTGATTCAGTGGTGAGCTCCAAAGAGGAAATGCCCACCATTATGTAAGGACTGCCGTTTATCTAAAGTTTGGAAAAACATCGTTTGTCCATTTTTACCATAAAGGAGATGGGTCTTATTTAAACCAAGACAGTGTTAATGAAAAATTACCTGAACAGAAAAATATAGACAAAAATACTTCTTCATTAGAGGTCCTCTAACTCACCTACGATATCTTTCTAGTAAGCAATCAGCAGATAGTTTCAAACACAAAACTTTTCAAGTGAGTATAAAGACTCCAAAAGAGACAGGAAACATCTTTATATTCCTATATGTTATCTGTACCTGGACAGTTTTGCTTTGACAATGATTAGGAAAAATCGCATGACACTCAAATGAAAATGACAGAAATAATGTAAAAATAACTTCAGAAAGTCACTGGAGTGTTTTCTGTTTTTCTTATTTTAATGAACTCTTACTTACAGTCAATGGGCATTATTCAGCTTCCAGTGACTCAAAAAAAAAAATAAAAAAGGAGAAGAAAAAAGTGCATTCAGAGTAGTGTAAAATTATTTATTAAATAATGAATTATTAAAGAATGATTGTTCCTTTTTCTATTTCTGAATTATTTCTGAAGTAATTTTAGGTTCTGTGAATAGCCTACTATTTAAAATTACTCATACATTGTTTATTTTGTATTTGTTTATTTTCAGATTTATTCTTTAGAGTGCACTTAGATCCATTATGAAGTCACCGGCATCTTTGCAATCATCTAGCCTGAAATATATATTTACTGTTTGAAACTGAGCAGGAAATTTTGAAAAACGTTTGGTCTTGATTGAAAGCATTTGCTAGTTGGTTCATTGGCTAATTACCCTCATTGTTGAAAAAATTGTTCTTAATTTCTAGCATTCGATTTTTTTAGCTTTATCTTTAGCTTACAGCCACTGTATTTTATGTCTTCCACCTAAGAAATCACAATCAAAGTTTCACTTTGTGCCCTCAGAAACTTTGCCTTCCCTCTCAGACTGAGTTTCTGGAATTTTTTGGTGCAAGGAAAGTTCCTTTAGTGGTTCTTCTCTGATTCTCTTCCAACCTTTGAAAAATTTTGAAACAAAGACTCAAGAACTAAAAACAATACTACAAGAGCAGTTGCATGAAGGTCAGATGCTGAGATAATGTGAATTCTGAACATCTATTCAAGATGCTTTCTACATGGAAAAAAAAATAAAATTTGCATGCAGTCCTCCAAGATGTGAACCATCATGACTTTTTACTATCACAGTGATCACTTACAAAGTTTAAATCTGATTATTTTGTAATAAAGATTTTATTAGTCTTTATTGCAGATTTTTTAATAGATCATTTGGTAAAATACAGTCAAGAACAATTCCAAAGAAATGGTCTGATTTTATAATAATATTTTGAGGCATGTCTGTTTTCTCTTTGTAATCCATGAGTGTATGTACGGTTAAATTTTAATGTGCCACACTAATTTAACATCATCTAATTAAATGTAAGTAATTTAAAGTAGAAAGTCAAAAAGGGAAATCAGGGCTCATACAATTTTCTCCATCAGTAGGCCCATAATTCCACAAAACTATAATCTTTGACAGAAATTATTTTCTGTAGCTTTCTAGACTGACATCATATTTCCTTCATTTAGCTCTTTGTCTAGTCCTCTATCAGGTGGAACTCAATGCCTGTTTTCCTGAGTTCAATGTCAACCTGGCAGCTTATCATAAAAGCAGTCTTGCTGTCTTTTTCAAGTATTTGCATAACATTTTATTTCCTTAGATTCTGGAACTTCTACAGAAAAGCATCAAAAAAGATCTGAGGTAGCCTTATTACTGAAATGTGGTTTGGAGAGGATTAAAACTCATAATTGTTTTGTAAACATTTCTTAAATTTCTATGGAAGTGTTTTATTATCACCTATGAGAGATCTGTTTATATACATTCTATCCAAATAAGAGGAAGATATTTATTAAAAATGTTCAAGTGTACTGATCTCTTTAAATTGCTACTCCTACCTTCACCTAGGAAGAAAAATAATCAGTTAGGCTTCTATTTTTTTTCATTGAATATCCCTAAAATATGCACTTCTTGTAAATATATACTGTATTATTCATCCTTTACTCGACCTTAATTTCTCTGGGTTCATGTTTTACCTACAAGCACTTGAGTATGACAGGAAAAGGTACAAAAAGAATGATCAATGATATGGAACCTCTGGAAATGAGAAGTGACTCAGTTGACTGGCACTCAGCCTTGTGGACAGATGGATGAGAGGGCACATGGTGCTGGAGAAGGTTAATAAGGAGCAATCATTCTATATCTCTTTGGCCATAAAACCGAGGTGGTATCAAATAAAACTAATAACTGGCAACTTAAAACAGGGACAGAATCCTTCATGTGGTGTATAATTAAGCTGGGAAATTTCGTGCTGTTGGATGCTTGCAATGCTCAAAGTTTACACGGATTTTAAAAAGTAATAAATTCACACGGAAGCAAATCCTTTCAGGGCTGTTAAATGCAAAGGCATTCACACCAGCTCAGGAAGTCTTTGAGCCACTGAAAACTGGATGTGTATTCTAGGGATGCATTGCCAGAGGCATGCCCTGTCCTGCTAGTCTTTGCTAAGAGCATCTGCTGCTCACTGTTGTATTATATTAGCCAGCAGCCTTGTCTTGACCTAGGATGGCACAGCCCTTCCTATCCCTACAGTGGAACATTTGCACCAATGTTAACTCTCGTGTACAGCTGCTCAGCTGTGTCATATGCTGCTGCTTATGTTCCTTGAGTAGCTGAATATCTTTTTGTAAACAAAACAAAAACAACACAAAGGCGAATAAGTGCATGACAAGCAAAACCCAGCTAATCCACATGCACAAATACCTTTGCTGGCATGTGAACACGGGTATTGTTCGGAACAGCTATCTCTGCAAAGATAGTGTGACCAAAAAGCTTAACTGCAAAAAAAGTAAGTATGATCAAAGATGAGCTAAACAGCTGCCATAAGCTGAAGAAAGCCTCACAAACACTGCTTTTGTGCTCTCCTACTGGCTTCAGGCCACAATAACTGCACTGAAGTTGATGTGATTAATTCAGAGCTACACCACTGTAGCATTAAGTTTTAATCCAGTACAAAAACCAGATGGGATGTTTCCTAGCTCCTGACTTACTGAGTGTTTTTAACGCTCCTTTGTTGTCTCACCGCTGCAGTGAGTGTGAGCATGCGGAGCAGCAGGGGCAGGTCCTGAGGTGCCCGGTGCAGTTACAGAGGGAGGTGTCAGCCCTGGGCACTGAGGTCGTTGGACGTGACTGATGTGGGGCTGCGCTCTGACAGATGGGTTACGAAGTTGTGCTGCACGCAGGAGTACAGTGATCTTAGTCTGCTGCCAGGCTCTCCAGCTCTGCAGCCTGGCTGAGGCATATTTCAGAAGGTTAGATGCCTCGGGGACGATGAAGGTCATGTGAGGAAGCCTATTTCTCTCTACTGACTGCAGAGGAAGCCTCCCGTGATTAGGTTAGATATAGATATCAGATTTCTAGATGGCAGTTTATCTCATTTTAATTCCCCGGAGGACTGTTCATCTCATCTTAAAATATGTACCTAAGAAAGGTCAGATGAATTGTCATGTGAAATGGCTATTTCTCTCTACTGACCACTGAGGCAGTTTAAGGTCGATAGCTTAGACTGAGGCATCTAACTTTTATACTGTTAAAGCTGGAAATGAAGAATGTTGCCCTTTGTTTCATGTTGAGTGGATTAAATGCCATGACAGATACCCTCTTACTCAGTAATAAATGTAGTGTTGCATGTTTCACAAGTTGGCAAGACCTGCAAAATCTTCATTTTAAATTAAATTTCACTCAAGATAATGTCAGTGAGCAATTAAAATATTTTCAGGAAATTCTGTATTGCCTTAGGATCTTTATGACTTGACATGAGAGCAAAGACAACACCAAAGCTGGGACAAAAGAAACTATAAATACCAGATGTGTCTGTGTGTGTGTGTCACAGTGAGTCACTTCCAAAGGCAGAGCAGAGTCCTAAGCTGTCTGCAGAGTGTATAAAATGAGATTTCCCGTGAGTTTATGAATTATCATGAAGCATAACCCAACATTAGGCTGTTTTCTTAGCATAAGAGTTAGTCAGCATTCTTTGAAGTGAAATGCTGTTGTATCAAAATAAGAATGTTTCCAGTGATATGTCGATATGTACTTCTAATGGAATTACTTCAAACAGCTGTCGTATTAACTTATAGATTAGCAAAAAGGACTTTGCAGGCCTTTTATTTTAAATCAAATTAATTATGATGTTAAATTTTATGTTTAATTTAAGGAAGGCTACTTAATAACTTAAAATGTAAGGCATTTTATTTTTGCACTTCTTTTTGTGCTCCTAAAATGTAATACTATACAACAATACTTTAATAATTTCAAAATATTTTATTTCAACATTATCAAAAAGGAAATGTTTGATAAAGTCTGTCTACCATTTATGAACCAAAAAATTTTAGTAATTTTGACTTTTGAAAAATATTTTGAGATATTAATCTTCATTCTCTATCAAGTGCCAGAGTTCAGCAGGAAACTTACGTTCCCTGCAAGTCTGGGGTTTTTGGCTATTTAGAGTCTCACTGACAAACTGAATTGTCAATGGAATGTATTCATTCATTTATATCAACAGTATTGTCCCTGTCTGCTTTGTTTTCCTCTGGGTCCTTATTTTTTCATCAGCAGCTTGGAAGTGAATCAGTGTCTGCTTATTTTCAAAAGGAACTGTGAAGGGAAGGGCTGTTAATTGTCTCATAAAAATATTTTTCAGGAAAACATGTTTGTTTTAAAATGCACTTTTATCCATGAATGATCTCATGCCTTAAAATTTTCATCTTTGAGGCACATTTAAATTCTCACAATGTCCAGAATGTTGTTATGCAGCCAGACAAGCTATAAAATAAAAAAAAAAAAAGATGGAGTCAGGGTTTGTCCATGATGTCTCTTCTACTTTTGCCCATGTTTTCTCATTTCCTGGATGTCAAGCAGTAATAATGATTAAAAAGAAAAATCAATAGTAATTGAGATCCATCTCAAGAGTTATCTGAAATATTTACTTCAAGTGTTAGGAAGCCTGTGAACATAGAAAACTAACAGAATACCCACCGAAACAAGCAGATAAAAACCTGAAAGCTGCTGATGCATTCTCATAGTTTCTGATAATCTCTGCTTCCATGAATAAAGAAAATAATAGAATCATGTGTTTGAGGGGAACTTTAAAAGTCACCTAGTAAAAAAAAAATGTTTAAAATTCTAAAATATTTGTTTGAATTCTTAGGATTTGTCACAGGGAGCAGGGATACAAACATAATGAATAGAAATGCGTAATGAAGAGAAACCAAAGTCAACTAATCTCCAGAAAATGGATCTATTTGCTTTCTCTTTGGAGCTCGTGTATCTCAGAGATGAGTCTTTTGGAATAGATGAAGTTATAGTACAATAAAATTTGTATGAGTTATGAACACACATTTGACCCTCTGCTGTATGAAGAAAGTGTTAATTGATGCAGTCTGATGCAACACTGGACATCAATGGACCAGAAGGAATTTTCACAGAACTAGGTAATAAAAGGTTTTAAAGGGGACCTCTGTTAATCATTTTCCCTCTGTTGCCAAACTTGTCTAAGTCATACTCTTCTGTGTACAGTACTCTGAGTTTGGACATCTTTGTTCAATAAAATGGAGGAAGAAAGGAAATTTAAAAGATACCTCTGTATCTTTTCAATACGAAAACTTCTCAGCAAAGTGTGGTTACTTGTAAGGTATTTCTAGACATGAAACCCTGTTTGCATTTATTTGTGAATAAAGGTCAGAAAGATCATGGAAAATAAGACCTAGTATAACAGTCATGGAACTGTGGGTAATAACATCCCCATTTGTTATATACTTGAATAAAAATAATGTTTCTTTGGGCAGAGTCCTTCCAGTTTGATGATATTTGCATTGTCCATACAATCTCACTGGAACATAGACTCAAAGAGTCATCTTTGAGGTCCCTTCCTTGGGTGGGAAGGCATCTTAAAGATCATCTCATTCAGCCCTCCTGCCATGGGCAGGGATGTCTTCCACTAGACCAGGCTGCTCAAAGCCCATCCCGCCTGGCCTTGAACACTTCCAGGGATGGGGCATCCACAGCTTCTCTGGGCAATCTGTTCCAGTGCCTCACGACCTCCACAGTAAAGAATTTCTTCCTAATTTCTAATCTAAACCTACTCTCTTTTAGTTTAAAGCCATTAGCTGAGTCTTATTTCTGTTCCTTTATAAAGCTGGGAAACACACTGTCTACTAAGTTTCATTAGTATGACTTGAGAGATAAATAGAACTATACTTGGACTGTTTCCTCTTTTGCTTAATTCACAGTTTTATTTTTTAAACCAACACAAATTCTAAAAACAAGGTGACTCCAGGATGGGCCTGGAAATGTTCAGGGAAATGCAAAACAATATTACAAATGAAAAATGATCTATCTCAATGTGGGTTTTTAAATTTAAAAAAAAATCACAAAAATCCTTTGTGGATGGGAAAAAAATGCCTGTCAAAGAGTTAACGTTGACATGTGTTTAGCTGGTAATCTAAACATGATTGCAGCTTATACAGATAGCCTGGCTTTAAGATGGCATTTCTCATTGATAATATTATAGTCATAATATCATTGAAAGTGCTCCACGAAATCACAGCACTCCTGGGGTCCTTGACACCTGTGCAGGTGTACAGACAAGCAGGTGAGCCATGGGCAAAGTGATCTCTGAGATGCATGGATAGCTGACCTCCCTACATTAAAGCTTGGAGTAATACCTTTGACCAACCCTGTGGATCTCAGTCTTTTCCACATACCAGTGAGAAGGCTCTGCATAAATTTATTCTTCAGAGAAAATAGTGGTACTGAACCATAAGAAATTCTGGTTGGGAGCTGAACATAGGATAGCTAAATTTTAATATTTGAGTGATAAACTTTGGAAAAAAAATCTACTTGAAGGTATTTTCAGATAAATACTGGATGTGCTTCTGGCCTTTATGTTTTAGTCAAGAGCACCATACCTGGACTCAGTAGGAAAGGGATTTAATTTAGGTACCTAGAATTGAGTTTAGGTACCTTAAGTGCACAGGATGTAAGATGAGGTCGTCCACCAGGCATAGCAGTGGTCCAAATCTGATGCTTCAATCCTCTGAAAAGAAAAGCCTTTAGATTTATTATTCACAGTTTTTTTCATTAAATAATGTTATGTTATCTGTAGTGGTTGCAGTGAGGTAATATGACACAGAATTTATTTGTGTAAGTGGTCCAGCAAGGTTTGGCTAGGAAATGGAGATTTTTCCTATTAGAAATTTCTAATTTTTCAGAACTGAATCTTGGTTTCACTCCTGATTCCTAAAAACAAACTAAATTATTTAGAATAAAGATAGCTAAAATTTAAAAGCTTTTAACCAAAAATATGGTAGGAATGCAGTGGAATACCTCTACAAGGTATAACAGCATGTGTTTGTGCCAACTGAAACATTGGAAAAAATATTCAAAGATACTGGTGCATGACCATTACTGTGTCTAACCAAAAATTCATCTATGGGATGAAAGAAAACAGCATCTTAGAATGGTTGTAAGCCAGTGCTGCTTTATGTGTTTTAAACTGATATAAATCTACGTGTGAAATCTGCATTGAACAATTTGAGTTCAATTATGGCCATTTTTAAAATGCAGAGAAGTCTTTAAATAACAATTTCAACAGGGCAAAAGTTGGAATTAGGTTGCCTCTTGACCAAATGTCAATAGTCATCACAGTAGTCACAGTATTTACAGCCACAGTAGTCACCAATAAAAATAACAATATCATTTTTCATAATATTTCCACACAATTTTCTCATAAATGCCATTAAAACAAACTGAGTAAATTGTAAGTAATATAACTGAGGGCAAGTATTGCTGTCCATTCCTGAGGGAAATAATGTGAACTTTCATCCTAAGCCAGATGAAAGCCAACAATTTAAGCACAAGGTCAGCAGCATGGAAACCCATTCCCAGAGTGTTTTGGTTTGCACAGATTCAAAGATCTGAGAGCAGAATAATTTATCATATTTGCTCTTAGGCAGACTTTTTTGGGAGATGCCCCACCCTTGCATGCCACCCTGTTATACCTTTCAGAGTTGGTAGCATTCCCTGAGATGAGTGCTAGTTTGAAGAACACTAATAAAAGAAGAAGACGCCAGGGAGAAACAGAGTTAATGGCTTTTTTTTTTTTTCTCCCTTGAAGATGTTACTGAACCTAAGTCCAAGTTGGTACTAAAGAAGTGAGCTGGCAAAAGGCACAGGATTTTTCCCAGGTGAAATGCAAAATTAATACTGGGATTTTTAAATAACTAATAGAGTCTTTTTACAAGACTGAAACACTTAACTACAAGATCCCAGCCAGATTCTGACTTAGTTCATTACATCACAAAATCATAAAGTTCATCCTGTAGAAAGTATTATGTCCTTCCTCTCCTCAGCTGTTTTTAAAGTGTCACTGTGCCCTGGCTTGCAGCTGCCATAAGCCATTAAAGAGATGGTTTAAGTGATACTTATACAAAACTTAGTATTTAATAACATAGCAAGGCTACTTTGTGGTTCTGGATTAACCCTGAGGGACTTCCCTTCTATTTTATACTTGATCCTTCATGGTTTTATTTCTCTTATCCCTCTCCCTAAAGCTTTCAGCTGTTTTTTTCAGTTTTATGCTCCCTTCCTGCCTTCACTCCCTCCCTCATTTCTATTTTCTGCTGCTGCATCTTACTGCATTCAATACTTCAGGCATTATCTCCCAGAGGCAAACAAGGAAAAATCTGCTATTTCTCTCTCTTTCGCTCTGTCTGGTCTCTCTGCAAGCTTCTCATTTTCATGGTTTCAGGGAAATCAGGGAAATCTTGATAAAATGATCTCAGTAAATCCTCACTGCAAGTTCAAATCCCAGATGTTTAAAAATCCTGATTTCTAACCTCAAGATGTGACTGGCAGGTAATACTATTTTTGAACTAGAAATTTATTTTATTTTAACATTGCTTACCAAATCCCTAAGGCACATGACTACACTTCCTTCAACTGGCCCTGCTTCCTCACAGAAACCCTTATAGAAAACTGCACTTTATCACACAACTATTTATGAAGAGATATCAGTTCTTTCTTCCACACCCACACATCCACACAGTAGACAGCTTCCTCCTAATAAAGGGCTACCCTGCCAGCAGATCTCTCCCTGGAAACACTGCACATCTTTATGGCCTCTGGAGGAAGCATTCAGCCCAAAATTTCTGTGTATCAGTGTAGAGTCTGCACTTCTAAGATCATGCTTATCATTTTTAAAACCTTTGGGATCTTTAAAGGCAAATGGCATGGAGCAAACAGGGAACTTCCAGTGTCGTGCTGGTGCATTCCCAAGTCTTCTATACACCTTGGGCAGGCTGGAACCAAGCTGCTGATCCTGTCTTGGGTTTTGATGCAAGGTTTCAACCCAGCACAGTGTCAGACTGATTTTTATTTGTAATAGCATAGCAGTCAGGCTGGAACTGGATTTGAGACTGAGTCCTCTCACTGCAGGGCTCACACACAGCTGAAGAGGACCCATCAGTACAGCCCATGGCATCTCAGCCATGTTTGCAGTGACATGCAGAAGGGTGTCAGTGCTGTATCTCTAAGATGCCCTGTGGCACTGTGTGGTTGTGTGCTGGCAGCTGAATACACCCCCGGGTCCCTAAACAGATTTAACACAAAGAAACCTCCCAAAGTACCATACCTTGATTTGCTTCATCCAAATTCAAGGAAGACTAACCCAAGAGATTATAATATCAAACATAAATAAATAATCAGAATCTATGAGGAATTTTTCTTTAAGCAAGAATCACATAGGTTCCAGTTAGAGCTTTGTCAAATCCATTCTGTGTCCCAGGATCAAACCTCTCTCCTTAAAGGGAAGCTGCTATCTCCTTTACTGTGTTAGCCTATGGAGTTTGTGCTATCACTGGAAAATAAGAAAAGATAAAAAAGTTTATCATAAGTATCCAAAGTAAAATAATATTTCTTAAGTGTCTGTTTCTTACAAAAAAGACAGATAAACATGATTCCTACAAGAGTATTATAAAATGCTATGCGAAATAGACATTAAAATTATATAATTTATTTTTCTTTTAAACATAGGTCCCTGTTAAGCATCTGATGTAAAGAACAATCCCTGTAGAACTTTTTTTGTAATGCATGCTTTGTGGAATTTGAACTTTTTTCCTTGTCAGAAATATGTAACTGTTTTAGCATAGCAGTTCCTGTAAGTAAATATTAAACATGTCAGTTATTTGTAATAAAATGAAAGTAACCACCTGTAAATAATCTAATTACAGTGATGTGAGTTCCTTTTTTTGGAATTCACTCTGAGTTGTAAGTGCCAATCATTGTAAATCCCATACCTCCCACCTAATAATCTCCAATTTATTGGTGTTAAAGAATTATTCTCTGCAAGATATTCGATATTGGCCAAAGTAATATTCAAGAAGTGGTGATTTCCTCTTGCACCTGCTTTAACAACACTATGCTCTTCCTGTTAGCTGGTTGACTTGCTCTGCCATTCTTTGGGTTCTGAGGCACTGCTGTATGCACGTAGCCTGGCATAAGGGTCAGTGTGCTAATGCCATCGTCACTTGGCACCCCAGACAGGGAAATGGGGAGTAATTCTTGCTGGGTCCTCGAGTGCAATCGCTTCCCACCCTCTTGGCAAGCTGAAGACTTCTAGGTTATGTCCTGCTACACTTCACAAACCAGTGTGGTAGCATGTGGGCCCAGGCACTGCTGACCTGTGGCATGGCCACTCTCATGCTTTTGCCCTGTGCCCAACAGTACTCTCTCAAAGAGCTGCCAGGCATGGTTTGGGGGATGGCAAAGCCCAGGGACTCAAACACATCTTGGATGCAGCTGTAGATGGTGAAACAGCTCAGTTGCATGAACTATGTATGTAGGTGCAGGTGACTCTACCTCTGTCCCTCCTAGGGTAAAAACAGCTGACTCCCAGATTCATTAGTTCATGAGTTTAGATATGGACAATTTAGGCACCTGCCCCATGAGGCAGCTTTCTTCCCTGGCCTGGCTTCTGTGCAGGGTGGAGCCTGGGCTGCTCACAGCTCTTCTGCACACCACAGATCTCTTCCAAGGGATGCCAAGGTCCATGGGTCAGTCACTGCAGAAGACTGCTTCTCTTGGGAGACAAAACCACTTCTCCAGTTTTAACTGTGCATGAAACTAAGGCCAAGCAGAGACCTGTTCCATCTTCTGTCAAAATTTAATGTCCTAGGAATATTGATGGCATTTTAAACAGATGCAGTAGATGTCCCGAAAATAACTCTACCCCTCTCTCACCCCATTTACTGTGTGCAAAAATATTCTCCTTGAAACATTTTCTGATTGTCAGGTGGTGCTATTAGCAGAAGAGGTATATTTTGCAACTACTCTTGTGCCCACATACAAATACTGTGAGAGAAATGTATCACATGAGAAGCTGCTGTTTTAACAAGTTAGAAATGAAAACATAATGTGGTACACAAGTCATTAATTAATTTTATTACATCTTTATGCCAATTTTTATTTGATTTTTATTGTATTAGGAATTGAATTTCGAGATTATGTTAAAAATGTGATGGTATTTGCCTATTTTCACAGTAGATATAAAATTTAAATGGTCTTATTTCAATATGCATTTCTTCTATAATTTAGCTTTTGCCATTTGGCAAAGTCTTTAGAGTAAAATATTTGGCATAAAATCAATTCTAACTCTTTGAAGTCAGAGATTAATGATCTGTCCATAAAGTTCCTTTACTGTATGGTTAATTCCCTTAGCATCAAGTGCTTCCACTTACTAATGTTACTTTTGCAGTTTGTAAATGACATTAACAAATCAAAGTCATTTTATGATGGTCCTGTGGCATGACTAATTCAAGTACTGCTCTTCTTCTTTCTTGCAATTAAAAGAAATATTTTAATCCAAATGATAGATCTGTCAGCAAACTATCAGGAAGAAAGTGCTAACAGGTATATTCTTTCATAACCTCTGAAAGAATCCTATCACATGCATGGATTTAGCAAACATGCACTGTCAGTTGATGCAAGAATTAGCAGTCATGCAAGAGTTGTCATTGATTTAGACACTGATCAAGAGAAGACTCTGTACCACTACTGTTTTTCTTTTTTCCTTCCAGCCATAGACAGAAGAGCCTCTGTTCTCTGATGAGGCCTGTGTGTCGATTCTTAAAACGGGAAGCCATCTCTGGTATCACTGGCTAACACCCAGTTTTAATAAACATTTAATTGATCTCAGTCTTTACTTTTGTTAAATGCATCATATTATATCACATTGAATACATGATATTTGATGCTATTATTGAGGAATAGAGCAATAAGAAATTAAATTTAGTAGTTCGAGTAAAATTTAACATAGATGATTTTTTGCCATACAAATCCACTTCTGTTGGCCTAAAATTTTTTTTCCTAAAAAAATATTTGTCTTCCTGGGCTTATTTTTTAATTTATCTGATCAAAACTCCCATATTCTAGCCAAAGCACAAAACAGGTTAATTTTATTTAATTTTAAACCTCTTCCTAATACAATTTGTATGGATAATCTTTGCTTCTATTTTTTATCCCATTATAATTCTTCTATGCATTTTTGATTAATTGCATGCCACCTATGAAGAGTCATGAGAACACATCATACTCTGTTTCACTGAGTGAGTGATACTCTGCAGCCATCAGGATTAACTCCAGCACGTGAATAAGAAGTAAGGATGATTTCTTATAGCACCACAGATGTCCATTTAATCCCACGTTTCCTAAACTCAAGTAAAAAGCACATGGCTGGTTTACTATGTTTTAAAGCAATCTGTGTTTGTCCTAGAGGCTTGCACTTTGATACACCTGCTGTATCAATTAACTTCTTTACTGGAATATTTCTTCTTGCCTTTCTGCTTCTTGCTGATGCAACCATGTTGTATTTGCAGGACACGCTCTCATTCTCTAGTTACTTATACAGGCTTGCTTTGTAACTGTTTGTGAACAGAAACAAATGCCAAGGCCTGACAATTTTCCACATCTTGCAGCTCCACCAAAAGTGAATGAAGAGCAGAGAGCCTTGAAAAGTGGAGATTCTATGAGAAGCGCACAAGTGGCCTACAGAGAAGGGATCACGGGTAAAGACCGTGCTGTAGAATGAAACAGTTGTTCCTGTCAGGGTACAGACTCAGATATTGATCAGCTTAATTCCATGTACCTGCAGAAAGATTGTGCCTGGGGCTTCATGGAGGATGGTTTACCCCTTTTATTCTGCATGGGATTTGGCTGCATGAATGGAACGGCCCTCAGACAGAAAACTCCTGCTTAAACTTAGAAGTATGAGCATTGGGATGTTTGTTCAACAATAGTCTTTTCAGAAGTAATCTGCTTTGTGGAGGGAAGATATTGCTTTGGTTTGAGAATTGGGATGACACTTTGATCTGTATATGAGATTCAGCTCAGATAAAGTGTAATAGGGTCAAAATCTGCTTGCTTAAGGTCATCTAGGGTTTTCTCAGAATACCCTGTTTATAATTCTATGGCTTTAGAAATAAAGAAACTTAAATAATTCGGGTGTAAAATTTCCATTGGAGTTCAGTGATACCAAGATTTTAATTTCTGGATGTACCCAGAAAAATGAATTTGACTGTTAAAGCATAGCCTTCATAATGCATTTCATTTCAGGTTTCATTGGACCTCACACAAACATGACTGATAGAATGGAAAAGCTTTAATTAGCTGTCAGAAATATCCTTCCAACATGTTTTCAGGAAAATGCGCTTTCAAGCTTGTATACGTTTTTGCTACATTTTTCGTGACATATGGTATTTGTGCAACAGTCATCTATTAATATCCAAATAGGACTTTATTCTTTTTTTAAGCTGCTTCATTGAAGGAATGCTCTGAAGCTTTTAAGTAACTTGAAATACATTTAGGAGGAAATCCTGGAGCTGCTGAAGTCAGCAGATATTGTACTGCTGATTTAAACACGAGCAGAGTATCACTTTTCTTGCTTTATGCCTTCTTCCATACAAATGCAGCAAGGATATTCTGCTCTTCTTCCTACTCCTTTGTATTGATATTCATATCAAAGAGCAGTTGAAAGATCTCTGAAACACCTCTGATCTCAATATATATTTCCTGTGAACATATGTAGTGAGATATAGTTCAGGTGTTAAAGTTGAAACATTAACTATATGTAAGATTTTCAAAAGCACCTCATATTAAATATATGTGTTTCCTTTGAAATTACTCTGATTTTTTATCTTTGACATAATTTGGAGCAGGATTAGGAAGACAGCTGAGTACTTTTGAAGAAACCAGGCTATGACTAAATTTGCATATGGTACGACCCAAATCCATATAATGTTGATTAAAAAATCTTTAATTTACTTCAGTGAAACTTGGTGGTTATGACACAAAAAATACAGTGATACTATATTATATAAGTATCGTTGGCTGAAATTTTAGTCATTTGTAAGATCTAAACAAAGGATAAAATGTTGATCCATTTTCAGTGAATAAAACACTTTAAAAGCAATTATACAGACTTCTTTGGAGTTATTTATATAATAATATACTGGTGGATATGAGTAAAGTTATAAGAATCTGCTCTAAAGAGGGAAAAGAAAACAATATTTATCTCGTAAATTTCACAGAACTACTGGCTGCACCAGCCAAATGATAGCAACCTTCTCTCCATTAAATATATATATTGTTGCACAGAGAAATGAATGGTATAAGAATGAAAATAACATTTGCAAAGATCAGGTTTTACCCAGAAACAGTGGGCCAAATAAACACTTAAACTGCAAAATTATTACTTTACTTTTTTTAAGTGCAGCTGAGAAAAGTGGCACATACAACTGCAAGAGTTGTGGGCTATAGCTTGTAAAAAATATTGTGGAATGAACACAGTCATTTGACCATTTTAACTGCTTTTTGCTGCAATATGTAAGTTTCATATAGGTAAGTTTCACCTATGTAAAATTCATAGAAAATTCCATTACACACATTAAACTTATGAAAATGTTGTCATGTTCAAGATAACTTTTCTTACTTTTTTTTTTTGTTCTTTTACATACAAAATCTACTTTATCTGCTTTGGAATTCATTAATTTCTTCTGTGCAATAGCTGATTTTCTACCATGTGTACCCAGAAAGTAAACCCCTCTATTCAGCATCATATTTAACTGAGAAGATCTAAATCAGGTGCTCCCTGAACATAAGCCTGACCAAGGATTATGGCTGTCAAATTGTTCACACAACAGTTAGCAGCCAAATATTTCATCATCTCCTCCAAGACCTTGATGCCAATACTATGTCTTTTGATACCTAAATAAATGCTTTGTACATAAATGAAGTCTTGTATAAAGGGAGAACTTGTTAATGAGAACATTGTGTTGACTGGTTGATAACATTGTCTTTTTGGTGACTAAGTCCCATACTTTTGGCCTACAGGAAAATGGGAATAAAGGTACTAGACTGCATTTTTCTGTTAATTTTGCACTTCTTAAACCAATCTGTTCAAACATTTCCCAGCTGTCTGGTGCACCAGTAGAACCAAAACAGTTACACACCAGTAAGGAGGTGAGTTTAATGGAGGGCACAGATCACCCCATAATGTCTGTAGAAGAAATGTTGCACTGGCTTTATAGCCTTTTTAGAAAAGCATGCAGTCAAATGCTTTTATACACAGTTTTTAAACAAACCTACTGGAATCTTTAAAGTTAATCACATGCATTGTCCCTTTGTTGCACAGAATTGAAGGTGAGCAGCCCAGTTCCCCTGTAAAGACATGTACGCTGTGCAGGTCAAACAGTTTTGGACAGTAAGAGAGAGTCACTTCACTTCCCCTGGCACATAGTCTTGGAGTCCCATGTGTTTTAATGACAGTAACCCAGGGGGCTGCCTAGGTTTGGCTGATCAGGTCTGAAAAGCCTGGAGCCCTCAGCACCTGAAAGACATGGAGGTAGTGGAGTGAGTACAGAGGGCACCAGAGGGCTGGGGCACGTTTGCTACAAAGCCAGGCTGAGAGCTGGGGTTGTTCAGCCTGGAGAAGGGAAGGCTTGGGGACACCTTATTGTGTCCCACCTTAAAGAGGGCTAATGAAAAAGATGGAGAGACACTTTTTACATGGGAAAATAGTGGTGGGACAAGGAGAAACCTTTTTAAACTAAAAGAGGAGGGATTTAGATGAGATATTAGGAGGAAATTCTTTACTCAGAGTGTGAAGAGGCAGTGCAACAGGCTGCCTACAGAGGCTGTGGATGCCACATCCTTGGAGGTGTTGGGGTCAGGCTGGGTGGGGGTCTGGGCAGCCTGATCTAATGGAAGGTGGGAGGATTGGAATTAGATGATGTTTAAGGTCCCTTCCAACCCAAGCTCTTCTGTGACTCCATGACCATTCAGATCCCATGTAAATATTCCTTTGTAATCGAAATTCCTTAACAGTCCAAGATGGATTAAATGGATTTTGTCTTTGCTGAGACTATTTCCATGATCTAGTCTATTGATGCAGTTCATGTTAATTCAGTTCTTAAATACTTGTACCAATGTAATATCTTCAAGCATTTTCAGCACTTAAATTACACAACATACATTTCTATTCCCTCTCTTGCTCTTGTAAAATTGAAAATACATGCAGAGGGAAATACTGTAGGTGTGAAGGCAACTGCAATCTCCTATTGGCAACAGTTATATTGCAGAAAGATTTGTGAATGTGATGGATTTGAAGGATTTTAACAAAGTCAGAAACTGATAGCACTGGCTCAAGCCAGGCACGACGCAGGCAGGTGCTGGACAGGCTTCCCCCGCTCAGCCTCTGCCAGTACACATCCCCCTGACCTGCAGCACTGCAGCTGTTCCTCTCCGTGCCAAGATGTGTGGTGGTGTGTTAGGGATTAGGAAAAACACAATCACTGCACAAATACATTTCAGGTCTCCAAAGGGCAATGAATTAACCCACTGTATCACTTCCAGTGCAATGAATTTTTAAATTCTTCTTTCTAAGACAAAAGCCTCCTGTTTTTCTGCAGGGCACAGCAGTAGGTGCCCTTTTCGTTCTTCCTCTAACTCACTGTTATATCTTGATCTTTGCAGTTTTGCTGGAATATGATGATTTTAAAAATGAGCATACTTTTCCTATAGAAAGAATAATTTCCTTTGAGCCATATTTATTAAATTAACAGGGTGAGAGAAGAAATATTTGAAAAATTTGGGGGCAGATTCCCTACCCTTTGAAGCAGTGATCAGCTCTCTTTGCTGTCAGTGATCTAAGTGTCAACAGAGGGGTTGCTGAAAAGAGATATTTGTCTTATCTAGCTCTTAAAAGGCCACTCATCTCACTAACTGGTTTGATATATGTTTTATAGTGCTGCAGTGAGTCCTGCCCAACTGTATTTTGAAAAAGATCTCGGGGTTTTAAATCTAGGTCACACTTTTCAGTCCTGATTCAAGAGCAGCCTTGTAGAAGAGATGCAAACTTTAGCTCATTGCTGGCAGGGATCTACGGCATCAAAGCTGTGAATTGACTGGTGGTAAAAGGGAGTTATGATTATTTAATGAACTACCAGAAAGGCTACTGATTCATTGACAAATATTCATATTCATGTTCTCAATCTTTCTCAAGGACAGGATTTTACTTTACTGTGTTTTATGCCAGACCTGACATGTGGTCTCTGAGGGTGTGTGGTAGATGGCCTGGACTGTGATGACATGCAGTAACCAGTTGTGCTGAACACTCGTTTCCATATTTAAAATACACCCTGGATCACCCCACTGATGTAGATGATCTCCAGTTCCAAACATTTCATTTTTATTCATTCCAGGATAAAAGAAAAATGCATTGCTTAACAGCACAATTTTTACTTACTGCAGTTTCTCACTTTCAGATTTGGATGCTGTGGGTAACTAGACTTGGAATGACAACTTTGTTGCCATTCAGTCCATCCCTTAGAAAAGAGTTAGCAAAAAGTAAAATCATGAAATTACTTAGGTTGGAAGGCACCTTTAAAAATCATTTAATTCCAAACCCCTTGCCATGTGCAGGGACACCTTCCACTAGACCAGGCTGCACAAAGTCCCATCCGGCCTGATACTGAACACGTCCAGGGATGGGGCATCCACATCTTCTCTGGGCAACCTGGGCCAGGGCCTCACCACCCTCATAGTAAAAATTCCTTCCTAATATTCAATCTCAACATGCACTTTCAGCTTAAGGCCATTCCCCACTGGTTCTATCACTCCATGCCCTTGTGAAAAGTTCCTCTCCAGTTCTTTTTGTAGGCCCCCGTTGAGTACTGGAAGGTGCTATAAGGAGTAGTGGGAAAGGGATATTTATTTGCCAGGTATTTTTTTATTTTCTCAAGCACCAGATCAAGCAGTATCAAGGAACCACCACACTCTTCTGCGATCCCTCCCTCTGAAGAAACCCCATTCTGCACTACCAATTTTGCCCTTTCCCTAGAAAGAAGTTTATTGATTGAAAAAGATTAATTTTTTTTTCCTCAATCATTTGTTTTCACTTGTTTGGTGAATATTCCATTTTATCATATTAACAAAATATGGTTCCGTTTTCTTCCTTTAAATGAAAAGAAAATGCTTATTCTTTAGGAACAATAAACTTAGAAAAACAGAGAACAAGAAGGAATTCCATGATATTTATTTATTGTACAGAATGAATCTTTTCCAAGAGTGGGACATATTTTCCATAGCAGGAATAGTGAGGGAGATCTTAGCAATTCTCCATAGCTCCTGTGTCTGTTAATATCTTTAGTCACATGCTGCTTATTCTTGGGAGATCTCTGCAGAAGGGTAACTATGCTCAGTAAAGTCAGACAGTGTTTGTTGAGAGCCTGAATCTGTCACTGAGGCAAGCAACACCCTGTGTTCATTTTCTGTATGTAGTAACAAAGGAAAAAATTTAAATGTTGAAACTAGGGAATATTTTTATAATCTCAAAATCTGGAAACAGGAATAGTAAAAATATAAGCAAATCTCCTGTTCTTCTCACCTCCCAATAGAACATGGATTTTAGTAAAAAAATAAATAAAATAAAAACCCCAGCAAAAATTCAAACAACGTAATTCTTATATGCTAAAAAAATATATAGCATTTTGATGAACATGAGCCATTTTCTCTTGGGGAAGGGAAAGAAACTGAGTGATACATCAAAAATCTATGAACTAAGGTGGATCAGTCCTTAAGAACTTGCTGGATGATCCCAGGAGGAATTTCTCAAAGTGGAAGAAGTTAGACCTTTAACTTTCCCAAGGAGATGTACAAATTTCAGGTTTGAATAGTGCTGCAGAAATGAGGATATTCTACTGCATCGGACACATAATAAGAGGAAAACTTTACCCTGGAAAGCTTGTGATCTAAGATGTTCTAAAGACAAAGAATAGGAGAAAAAAAATGAAAGTAGCTTAATTGCAGATATCCCAGGGGCAGGGAGGACTGCCCTCCTGGCCCTGCTCAGTGCTCAGTCCTCTGAGGGACTGTAGCCAGATCATCCCCACTCTGGCCAGTGGGACATGAAGGAAATGTGCCCTCTGGGATGAGCTCCTCCAGCCCAGCACCTTTTCTCAGTGGTGTTGGCTTGCAGCTGGCAGGACAGAGAAGCTGAACAGCTGTTGGATTCCTCCTTGTGCAGCTGCTCATATCTGGGTATTTAAGGACTTGTGTGACTTCGGGGAAATCTTTGGAAGTGCACCAAAACTGGCAACGTATCAAAACGGTAAAAGAGTTGGGACAAATCTAAGAGTGTAATTAAATATGAAGAACATTTACTTTCCTAGTTCTTAGTCTTTTTCGAGAATGTGCTGATGTCTAAAGCATTTTATCTGAGCACATGGAATGAACTAAATTCAGTAAGCTTATTTATTATTCCACTTTATGTCTAATATGAGCACATTCTTAGTTACAATGCCTCCAGCAACAATGCCTTATGGAAGTCCTGTGTAAACAAGGTACGAAATAATACTTCAAATTGGGTTATTTTGCTTAACTTGTATGAACAAATAGAAAAACATAATTTTTTAACTTATTTATTTAAGGAGATCTAGGCTTTCAGAATATCTGTGCTGCATGAGGATATCACTGCAGGCAGCAACGCTGAATGCTTCAAATCCCCCTACTTAAAGGAGTGAAGAATAATTTCTAACTTCCTGAAAATTATTGAATCTCTTTGTAATATCTTTTAGAAAATCAAAGAAAATTGCTTTCATCAACTAGTAAGTAGGCATATTTTTTCAATAGTTGTGTCTAAGAAATCAGAATTTGGTAACAGTTTCACTTTGATGATTTCGTCTCAAATCACAAAATATCTGAGAATCTCTTAGAAATTCAGAAAACTCTGAATGCTCAGCCAAATTCAGCAACAATAACATCCATGAAGTGATTTTGAAAGAAAGAAAATATTGACCAAAACCACAGAATAATTTTCTTTCACTCTAAAGCTTGCAAGGTACTTTTAAAACTTTGCCTGACCACCAAAGAAGTCGAAATGAGTTTACCACTAGTTTCAGTGAACTCAGGAATGGTATAAAATGCTTTATTTACTTAAAATTAAACTGATGCTTATAGTTTACAATATGCAGCAGCTGTAGAGGCAATGCTTGTTTGACAAATCTGATACTGTTTTTCAGACAATCCAAGAAGCTTCATTGTATATATAGGATAATGTATATGACTCCCACAGCATGCTTACCATGCAAATCAAACCTCAGTCTGGCTATGAAATGTAATTAGTAGTTACACATGGAAGATTACTGGAAGCACAAGCCTTCTTTCACCAAATATCAATTAGAAGAAGAGTAATTTTAGAGGCTGCATGGCGTACTGTCTGGCATAGACCTCCCACACAGAGACCAAGTTTGGCCAAGAAAAAGTTGGGCCATTTGAAAATGCATAGATTTTATTGTTATGAAGGAAGTCAGCAGGAAAGAAAATAACAGAGAAGTAACACATCCCTCAAAACTGCATTTCATTATCTCATTCATTTCCTAGAAATTCATAATACTAGATGAAATTCGTGTCAACTTCAGCAGTTCAAATCTTGTGCAGCCAATATAAGCTGGTGCTCTCTTGTCAAACCGGGTAGGAAATGGGCTCATCTACATTACCCATTTCTTCCTGCTGACTGTAGGGGAAACAAAGACTAACTTAGACTATAAACACAACACTAAGATGCCCAAAGATAGACAAGATAATCCTTTCCTTTTAGATTCTGTGAGCTGAAAATTCAGGCGCTCCATTCATAAGAATATTTAACTATTTTCCTTTTCACTTGTGAAAATGCTCAATAAAATCACGAGAAAAATTTCTACCAGTTGAAGTGAGAACCTGTGCTGGCCCAGAATTTCTGCATTCATGTAGAGTTGCCAGTAATAGATTTCTTATCTTGCAGCAGGGATTATCACAGTTACAGCTCTGCTTACGGTAAAGCGCAGCCTTGAGCACATGACCCAGGAGCGCTCTTGTCATCAGATGACATCAGCTGCCACTTTAGGCAATGCAGTAAGTGGACTAAAACCATGACGTATGCACAGACTTCTTTAAAAAGTGGGATCAGCTCAGGTCTTCTTGTCAAAGCAGAGTTATAAACCCCTGTATATGAAGAAATCAGCATAGCATACTTTCACACACTGAATAAAATCAACCCCCTGGTACTTAATAAGCTGCTTCAACTTGTGCATTAACACTGTGAAAACAGTTGATTTAGTAACATTGAACTGCAAAACTTAACTTGTGAAGCATTAACAGGATATATTTTTCTTTCTGTAAATCTCTACTAATCTTACAGCCGATGAACTGGTGGCTCAGCAGTAAGTAAACATGTCACTTGGGGACAAGTTATGTGAACCTATTGACAATCATGTTCTATCACTTGATGCAATTGCACATGTTAAGAAAAGCTCTTTTAAAATAAAGATGCCAATTTTTGCCAAGCTGTTCACTAACTCTGCAGTGTCTTGGGTGACAGAATATGTGGTGATAGACCAGAAACTATGAGAAAAGAAAAACGCCAAAGCATTTTGTGGAATTAAAAAAAGCCTAAGTGTTAATAAAAATTCCCAAAGAGGCAGCATATTATGAGGAACAATGAGTATGATATAACAGAGTCACTTCCAAAGAATTATCTCCAGGATCCAACAAACACATACATCCCTAACAAACTAAGTGGCAGAAAAGCAGACAAACAAATACAAGATCAATTAAAATTATAAAATAAGCCCTGCTTTTTAATACTTATAATGTAATTATCAAAAAAAATACATGACCATTAGCCAAGAGGGGTACTAAAAAAATATCAACATGTAGGAAACACAGTCTGAAAGGGACTAGCAAGTGTGAAGATGTAAAATACAGAATTTTTCAATCTGTTCTGATTAAGTTATGGCCTTCAATTACATGTATGGTTTCTGCTATGTGTTCTAAAACCATTAACTAAAAAGAAGTCTAAAATGTGTAGTTTATGTCTTTTAAGACCTTAGCTTTTTTGAGTAGACTAAAGCCTGTACTTTTGCAGGCTGGACTGTAGCATTCAGAAACTGGAGGCCAGCATTGCTTTGCAACTTGTGTGAAGGTTTGGTCTTGATTTTTTCAAAGCCATACATAGCTATTTTTCCAGTTTAGGATGAGCCCAACCCACAGAGATAATTCTGCTCTGGTATGCCTACACAAGCTCTCCTAATGATGGAGAGTGTTTCTTCAGTTAAAAGCTGTCTCCTATACACCCTGTCTACTTCATTAATTATTTTTCCCTCTTTGCTGCAGGACTTTGTCTCCTCTTTTTTGCCATTCTTTACCAAGTCCCTGCAGGAAAATGAGGTTTGCTGAGACCACTAGAGCTGTGTTGCTGTATGCTATTTAGAGGGGATTGACTTGTGTTTCAGAAGCTGAACAGCCAAAGGATTAAATCTCAAATTCTCGGGGTACATTTCAGAGTAAAAGTGGTGAAAACATGGCATTAAAGCAGCAAAGAAGGGGACCCAATTTAGAGGCAGGAAGCCAGATGTTAATTAATAAAACCAACATAACAGGCCTATTTGGCTTGCCGAGAACATTCTCTCAGCTGCCTGTTTGTAGGCTGTTCCCCAGTTAATCAGTTCTGCTGCATTAAATTTCTTTAAAAGAAATTTTCTTCCCTGGTTGCTTAGAGCCCTGTTGAATCAAGCTGAAAGCTCTGTGAGGGGTGCTGAGCCAGGCCAGTGAAAGTAATTTATAGAACGTTACAACTCTACTGCTACCTTCAGCACTGTTCAATTTACATCTGCAAATGTCCCTGCCTGTTTCACACAGACAATTAAGCTCATTCTGTGAGTAGTGCTCACTCAGATGGCTCTAAGTCCCGATGGAGCAGGGTGAGTTTTCAGTTGTCAGGCTGAAGCAGTACAACCCCAGGCACAAGGATCCAACAGTGTAGATATGACCGTTTCTTCTTCTGTAGCTTCTGCCATACACTTGTATCACTAACTGCAAGTGTAAGTCGCTGTTAGAAGCAAAATGCCCTAAAATTATTGAGCTGCCATTAAGTTCCTGTCATTTAAATCTCCCAGGAACAGATGCCTGTTATGTCAACCAGAATAATGCATTGTTTTCAGCTATTTGCTGAAGAGGAGTCAGACCAGCAAAGGAGAATGCAAAAGTTTATTCATCAATAAAATCTTTAGTAAACCGTTTAAGTGGATTATTTCTCTATCAAATACACTTTAGGTTATACTTATATTAGGCTAGTGCCAAGAGATTCCTCCATCTGTTGTGCCAGAATAAGCGAGTGCTAGCATCAAGGACACATTCTGCCCCAGAGGTTACAGGCTTAGCATATGTTTGTTTAAATATGCAGGCTACCTGAATGTGGCAAGCAATTTGTGTATTCTTTCAGAATGCCATTGATAATAATAATGGAATAAAGTGGATGCTTTTTTTTTTCTTAAAGCAATGCTTCAAGATTTTTTTTGAGATCTGTGAGTTGAACTTAACCTAAACAACTCTATGATTCTAATAGGAAGTGATGGGTTTCGAGGTATTCAAGGAACTACAGGCAAGACTAACTTAATTGCCACTGGATGTCATTCATGGGTCAGCAAAGTACAGGACTTCAGTTGCTATATGGAATTAACAGTCTCAAAGTATTCAGTTTCAAATTTAGGAGAGAGAATGCCTCACAGATGGAAAATAGATCATCTTAGATATTCAAACACACGGTGAGATTACAGTAAAAGTGGAAACTGGGGAACATGTGAGTGTCCCCATAAGCAGTGGGATTTAAGATGCCCATTTTTAACTGAGGATTTCATACTGGTTATCTTGGGCAGCTCCTTGCTTGGTTCTTGGTGAGCCCCAGGCTGAAGTAGTGCAATCTCCCTGTAAGTTACTTAAGGCTCCTCCACAATCACACTTTATTTTGGACTGTGGATTTCATAAATTGTGCCAGACAGTTATGGCCCTTTGTGGGACCGGAGCTGGACTCTTCACTCAGATTCTGGTCCCTGGGATGACATTGGGTTGACTGGGTCAACTGGGCTGACAAGCTGATGATGCTTGTGGGTCCCTTCCAACTCAAGATTCTATGATCTTTTATTAGCTTCCTGCCTTTGGTTAAATAAAGGTTTTTTTCAAAGATGAAAAATGGCAATGATAAAAGAAACTCCTGTTTACTAAAAGTGGAATAAAACATTGGCTACATGAAGCTTTGCATAGGACTTGGGTAATCAGAAATCTCAGTAGAAGGCTCTGTTCTGTGTCACACAGGGACAGGAAAATCCAGTGAACTTTGATTTGGGAGAAGAAGACATTTTATTTTCCCTTTAATGATTTCAAATTCTTAGGAGAAAGAACTGTGAAGGTGGAGGAAGGGCAAAAAATAGTCAGCACCTTTGAGCAATAAGATAACATTTGCATGGTGGCTGGCACGGGACAACAGAAGCACAGAAAAGACAGTAAACACTGATGTTTATTTTAGAAAGGAGAGAAGAATTGCAGAAAATGCTTTATTAAATAAACCAGAAGCTGAGCAGTCTTAGACAGGCCAGTCCATGCACCTTTGGATGGGTTTGAGTTATGGCTGCAGTGACTCTTGCAGTGGTTCTGACCCAGAGCAATGAAGTCAAAGAAGTGCCCCCCAGTAACTCTCACAAGCTTCGGACAACCCCTGATGAATTGTGCTGCTCACTGGCTTATACGGATCTATGCTAGCTGTCAAACAACCAAAAAGTCTCTCCCCTGGGTAGCTTGGCATATAACCCTTAGGTATCCTTACAAATCAACATGGGGAATGACATGCAAAGAAAGGAAAACGGGCATTTCTGATGTCAGACACCATCCGTCTTCAATTAAGTTAGCTTCCGAAATGTTTCAAGTATCCAAGCTCTTTTTGAAAGCCCAATTGACCCAGAAGTCTCTAACAAAGCAATCCTTAAAACCAGAAACATCGTTAGTTTGTTTGCTTGATGGGGGGTTCTTAATGCCATAAACCCCAGTGCAGAAGTTAATAATTTGATACATTATTACTTTGAATATGCAATAGAAAACTCAAGGCAGCTGTTTGAACTTCCCTTTAAAAGAGGACAGATTGCCTTTATTGTGTGCACTACTTCATGGCTTGTTTGAGGCCAGGGCAATTATGGGATGAATGACTTCCCTTTAGCTGTTGATGTGTAGGCTTGTTGTTGTGTGTGCATTGTTTTGGGCTTTTTGTTATTGGCTGTCTTTGTTTTGTTTTGTTTTGTTTTTAATGAAACGAGGCAGTGTGATAAAGCCACAAAAAGCTGACAGGTAATGATCAAAAAAGGGAACGGCCAACGCTGACTTGGCATTTTATTGTCTTGTAAATATAAAATTAAAATAACAATTACATTTCTGTGGAGGCCATTCTTACTGGTTTTCCACTACAAGGGTGAGTGTGATTTTGTGCTTTCAGTGCCACAGGGAAGAAGGCAGAAACTTGTCAAATTGTGGTTTTTTTCTCTCTGTTGGGTTGCAGTAGTCTTTCCTATGGGACATTTTGGTAACTAATTAAAAAGGTGCTAATTTTTATTTACTTGTGCTGCTGCTGTCCTTATGAAATTAATAAAGTTTCATCCGCTTCCTTCTAACTAAATATTTTTTTTCTGATTTTGGAAATAATGCAATATTCTAGTTGGACGATTAAAGTAAAATTATACATCTGGGAATAAAGACATTTCTGTAAGTCAAACTGACTACTTGGGAGAGACTTTCCTATGAACTACTCTGTATGCAATTGCTAATTACTGAAGAAACAGAAGTCAGAGAACCAACTCTATTGCCAATGGACAACTATTTAAGAAAGTGCTTTCATCAATGTGAATGAAAATAATTTTTATTCTAAGAGACACAGACACAGCTAGGTAGAGCACTTCGTAGTGGGTGCTATGCATTTGTTTATTGGCTCCTGATGAAGCTCTTTCAGGAGGAACTAGGATTTACATGAAGTATATGTTAAAAAAATAGTGCCAGTAAATATTTCATGTTGGTTCATGCCTGTATGTTCTGTAAGAGTGCTACAGCCATAATATAAAGGCAAGGAAAAAAATACATGTCTTGGAAATGGGAATGTTTCATGTCAGATATTACTGACGCTATGTATTGTATGGATGTTTGGACATTAATCTACTTAATATAATGTTGACAAACATTACCAGAAAATAAATGCTGATGTATGCATCATGCTGAGGACTGCACTACTTAGGAAGGAATAAGAATATTCAAATTTAATAAATTAGGGTTTATGACAGAAGCTTGAGATAAGTTATTTACTTTTTGCCATGTTCTTGTTTACATGGTGAGAATCAAACATGGGAATAAAAGCACAAAACCATGCTTCTGTTATTAAGCCTCAATGTTATTGCAGTGGGTTCAGGTGGTGCTGCCTTTCTGTCCTCCAGAATTTCAGGGCTGTTCACATTTGTTTAACTCTTTAGGTGATAAAATACTTTCTGGACTGAGTAATAGAAGAGAAATTGCAATTCGTTAGGATATGTAATTATTCACTGTAAGTCATTTCAGTGGAAATACTGCCCTTTTCCTTAGTATATCTGTCTTACACTGTTTCAATGAACTCAAGCGGAGATACATATGCATGGTAACTTCCCACAGGTCTGGCAATACATATACATACACAACAAATAAGAGTTTCCAGCTTTTTTAGAGTCAAATCTTACTCTTTTTTCCTTTAAAGCTACTGCTTTCTCTCGGGGCTTCCCCCTGTTCCTGCTGCCGCCTGGGACCCAGGCTCCTGTGCAGCCTGGCAGAGGCTGCCCTAGGAACACCTTGCAGAGCCTTTGCTGAGGTCAGGCCTCACTGAATATGCTCTATTCCAGTATATTCCCACTTCTAATAAACTTTCCTCTACATGTTACAGTAGGAATATGGAGCAATCTGATGTCCTTGCCCATCTTACCTATGGGCTGTTAGAGCTACTTAATTAACTAAAGCTTCCAGTGACCTTAATCAAACGATCTTAAGTAAATAGCTTATGAAATAAATTATTAGTCCATTACATTTTTACATACCCTGTTGAATCTCTGATATATTCAGCCCTAGAAAATATATTATCAGTTCTTTTTCAATTATTTAAAAATGTTGGAATTATTAGAATTTTTTTTTTTTTTGAGGTTTAGAGCAATGAACAGAAGTGTTCAGGACCATGTAAAACAACTTCTGCTTTAGTTTGGAGTCTTCTCGAATTCTGAAATTCCATCGACATAAATTATGTCAATTATATCAAACAAAAAGGAAAAGTATGATATTCTGGACATACAGAGATAGAATACTTGTATCTCTACATGAACATACTTTTATTCTCTATGATTTACTTTTTGATTGAATGTATTTGCAGAGATTGATAAGATTTCATGAAATGTTTTGTTTAATTTCTTACATTTTTGGAATAATTTGGTTAAAACTTTTGTGCTTCTGTTTTTTATTGCTGATATTTCCAAACTGATCATTAAATTTAACTTCCTAAGTTTGATTTTATGTATTTCTTCCGCTTTTCTACTACATACGGTGAAAAATATATAATCTTGAATTAGGATCCCAAGAAAATATTTTATTTTTCTATGCTAAAGCAAAATTAATTATTATCTTGTTAGTGTGATAGTATATATATGCTGAATTATTTTAAAGTTCTACCTTTAATGCAGATTTAGTAATTCAAAAATGCTCATTAAAAGCTGTAGAGAAATCTTGGAAAAAGCTTAAAAAGCCTTTTGAGGTTTATTTGCCTAATTCATTTTTAGAACTTTAATTAACAAGAATATGTAATTGTTTTTCTTCCAACTTGTATTGCAATTTCTCATGCAAATATAATTTAGGAATTCCTATTCTTATTCTACCAAAAAGACTGTCTATGTGGATAGCACTTAAAACCATGTTGCGAGGACTAATATTCTGAACATTTCTGATACTAAATTCATTTTCATTTTTACCAAACTAATGTCATACATTTAAAGCCTTTTTTATTTTTTGCTTGATTAGAGCAATAGCACTGAATCATAACATTTGCTAGATACTACCAACCTCTATAAAGTCGTCCTCATTCATTCATCAAACCAATTTATTAATTATATTTGATATTTGACCTTATTTGGGTTATATTCATAGGAATTACCTTTTAAAAAAAAAATTCAGTTTGAAAAAGTAGTAAAAGCAATAGTGCTGTCCTAATTGTACCTACACTGCACCACCCACAAGATTTCTGCACAAGAACCTCCTCACCATATTTGCAGGACAAGCTTTTACCTTTCTTAACAATAAACCATCCTGGATATAGGATACCCAAAATGTTTTTTTGAAAGCCTCTCACATTCTGTGAAGTTACACCAAAGAATCCCAACTTCCAGAGTCTGTGATGAATAAAACCAGCATTTACTTGCAGCTACACCAGAACACTATTTTTCTGGTGGGTTTTAACCTAACACATGATATAAAACACTTACACTTCTGAGGAAAATTTAGTGGAAATGGAAGAACTGGTTTGACAGCTATTCAGAATAAGGAGTTTGATTTACCTCTGCTTTGAAGGAATATGAAAAAGTCAAGATTATGCTTCCCTTTTCCCTTCCAAGATCACTTTAATGATACACAATACACTGTAAGTCCTAGCTTCTTTGTGATGAACTATAAGAATACAGTAAAATAAGGATGTTTGTGTTGGTCAATGTTTAATTCATGAAATGCTCGAATAAATATGCAAATGGAAGAGTCTTTCTATATTAGATGCCATAAATACACTTCAGCTATATCCAGCACCCTTAATCAAGGCATGTAGCCTTATGTTAAGCTAAGAAAAACAGAGGAAGTTTTGTGCAAAATTATGTCCCTTTAGATTAAAATTAATTATAACTATTAAAAAAGGCTAAGCAGCACTAGTTCCTTTGTGCAGTTTTGAAAATCTGTTTCTACTAATGTGAAGACATGATGTGTCTAGTATGATCCTTTCTCTCATGATAATCCTGTGGGGTGTAAGAACCATTTTAACAACAAGGATTACAAGTGCCACTTTTACCATTACAGGTATGACACCCTTTGAACTGTATATTCTAAGCAATATTTTCAACATAGGATTATTGTTAGTGGTTTCTACTTTTTTATTTTTTTAAAATTTCTTTTCATTTCAATGAGATGTTTACAAATTGGAACAAAAAATTGCCAACGAGTTTCATGGGCTGCATTCAGAATCCTCTTAAAATACCACAAAAAATAAGTACGCCCTCTTGTTTTTCCAATATTTTTATTAATATTTTATGTATTGTTTCTCAGTATTGTTATTATTATTGTTATTGTTATTAACACTAACTGACTCTGATGTAATAACCAGTGAATGTAATGGAAACAGAAAATATTTTCAATAATTCACTGCTGAAGTTATTACTATGCCTGCAGGCAAAGGAGAAATTTCAGTACACCTCAGCAGCTGACAGACTGTGGATGAAAGCTCAAAAAGACATGTGAAAAAAGCCCATATTTCTCAAGAATTCCTCCTCAAGCCAGGAAACCTAATAACCAACCCAATAAATAAATTAAAGCCTAACCAACCTGGTCTGACCTCATTGCTGACCCTGCTTTGAGCAGGAGGTTGGACTAAAGACCTCTGAGGTCCCTTCCAAGCTGCATTATCATACATACTGTGATGTGGGTGTATTTCTATGAATATGTTTTAAACTTTCATATGCTTCTACCATGCTCCAGTGTTGCTGAAAAGCTTGCAAAGAAGGCAAAACAACTTTGTCCTAAATGTAAATAAGGATGATAGATCTCACTCCTGAAAAAATTTAGCAGACATTTCCTCAAGCAGACCAGGTGTTCTGCAGCAGCTCCCATGTGTGGAACTTAACAGCATTTTCTAGACAATGATAAATGGAACTCTTACAGCTGTCCTGAAGGAGCACAAAGATACCTCAATGTTCAGTGCTAAACTGACTTGTCAGTCAGTGTTACACAATTTTTTACATAGAAAGAGAATCATAATTTTTTCAACTCTCATTCCTGCAATGATAAAAGCAAACACCCCCACCCATTTCAATCTAAGAACTACTAAAAAATTGGGCTGATATTACTAACAGTAACAATGATTATAAAAGTTTTGTAGGTGCATCTATTTTTAATGGCAACAAGGCATGGAGAAAGAGAACTGTTGATATTATTATTATTATTATT
>VXBQ01000672.1:64944-82230 GCA_013400175.1 Phainopepla nitens | reverse complement strand
GCCGGTGCCGAGGGGCGAGCGGAGGGGCAGGCGGCGGCATGGCCCCGACTCCGGGGTGGCGGCTGCGGGCCGGGGGCTTCCACAGAAACTGGTCCCCCCACGCCGCCTCGGCGCTGGGCTGGGAGCGGTACCGGCCCCGGCGAGAGGCGGAGAGCCGCGGCGTGGACCTGATCGCCGTCACCGCCGGAGAGCGGCCCCGCTGCACGAGGGATGACGGAGGCCGGGCCCGCAGGTGCGGACGGAGGCAAGGGAAGGGGAGGAGAGGAGAGAGGGCAGCAGTCATCAACAGCTTCCCGCACACCTCCCAGAACAGGGATCCCCAGGCTGGCCCCCGTGTCTGTCCCCTCTTGGCACAGCGGGTAGCGCTGGGAGGGTTTGGGAGTCTGGGGCAGAGTCCCACCGCTTCCCTGGACAGGGAAGTACTGGGGGTGAGGAACCCCTATCTGCAGGCATCGCCATCACCAGCATCCTGTGAGCCTGTCCCGGTGCTGGGAGGGCGATGGGTGCAGGTGGCAGAGCCATCATCACAGTGGAGGACACCAGGGACAGCCCTCTGGGAGATCTGTGCCCGGGAAGCTGCCCTGGGACTCCCTTCCTGCTCCTTTCCCGCTGCAGGCAGAGTCTGGGCCACAAAGGGTTACGCAAGGCACCCTGGAGTGACACCACTGCCACCAGCTCGGGAGCTCAGCTCCTTCCTGGTCGGATCCCAGCCGCGGTGAGTGCCTAATTCCGTCCCCCGGGACCTGCGGCCGTCCTTTCTGGCTTTCAGCTGTGCTTTCACCTGGGTAACTGGCCATGCTTTTTCCCTCTCTGGGTGGCTCCAGGACCTTGTGACCTTCCTGGAGCTCTGCCCCGTAGCAGAGAGATACCCCGGAGGATGAGAGCTCCACGCCCCGGGAGGACGTGCCTCTCTGCTGCTCATTTACACTCGGTCCGGAGCAGCCCTTCTAGAGACCTTTTCCCAGAGCAGGGGGTCGGGATCTGCCCATCGCTCTTTCGGTGGGATTGGGATAGAGCAGCCTCTGGAGGGATCCGGGACCTCAGTGCTGCATGGCCAGGACCAGACAAGGGAGGAGTGGTTTTGCAGCACTGGCTGAGAGCAGGGACCTGGCTGATCCCTGGAAGACTTTGAGGCTCTCAGGATGAGGACCCTTATCGGGGGAGGGGGTTGAGAAACGATATAGGTGGTGGGGTTGGCTGTGTGCACGGCTGAGGTGGAAAGTGTGTATCACTTTCTGATAAATGATCCCCCGACTCGTTGCTGTCCCCATGGTGGGCTTTGTTGGTGGCGTCACTCAGGGCCAGGTGCAGGCCCAAACTGGGAACCTGTCTGTGGGATGAGCTGCCCCAGCACAGCTTGGCTTTGTTTGGCTTCAAAACCCCGGGAGGTGCTGCCGTGGTACATGTGTGGGGCAGCGGTGTGGGGCTCCCAGTGCTGCCGGTGCCCGGGTGCTGGGTGTGTCGGGCTGGGCCGTGGTCAGCTCTGCCCAGATACTGCCTCTCCCTGCGGGGCCATTCCAGGTGCGGGCTGGTTTCTGTCAGAAACCGGCTGAGCCGGCTCCTCCTGCTGCCAGCCTTGGCCTTTGGCTGGTGCAGGCCCTACACCAGGGCTTGGGGGGAGGCTGGGGACAGGGACAGGGCTTGGTGGCACCGTGGGCACACTGCCTGTACCTCTGGACCTGCTGCCGTCCCCATGCTGCCCCAGCCACTGCCTGGGAAGAGGAACGGGTGGCAGTGGAATGCAAGTTTGTGGCCAGTTTGTGGCACTATGGTGTTGGGACAGTAGTGGGAGCCAGCTGGGGGTAGCGAGGAGCTGTGTTGGATGGCATCAGAGGTGGCTCTGGCACAGCAGATGTCACCACCCTAGGGAGGGGGATGATCTGGCTGCTCCAGGTTGGTGTCTCTTGGACCTATAGCTTACACCATGTCACCTGCAGGTGTCCAGGGAGCACAAACAACACTGGTGACACAGCTGAAACCACCCTAATGCCACACTGGGAGCTCCTGTTTATTATCAGCTTTCCCAGTGCCAGGACGGTGGGTGCTGCCACACTGGGGTCCTGCCCAGCCCCAGCTACCCCCTGGTCTCACGTGTCCCTGGGTGGCACGGAGGCACTCGGGCTGGTTTCAGCAGCTGGTGACACAGAGGGGACTCTGCCCTCCACACCCATGGCTGCAGCCTGCCTGTTGGGTGAATGATTACCCCAGGCCTCCCCTGGCCCTCCCCAGGGCTGCAATGAGCTGAGTCTTGTTTCAGGGGCTCAGGCTGGTCTCATTTTGGGGGCTCAGCCAGCTGCCTCAGCACCACTCCAGCCCATGGGATGTCCTTGTGCCAGGGCTGAGCTGCCTCGCTTGCCCAGCACTGGCTGCCCACTGCCAGATCCCTGATGTGGCATCACCCTGGCATTGCCCACGAGGTGTCTCTGTGTCCCACCAAAGCTGCCCCGTGGCCAATTCCCAAAGGGCTCATGGAGATTTTGAGCTCCCTGTGGCATCAGTGTGGTTTGTGGGCTTGTGGGTGGCTGAGCTGTGTTGGGGGGCTGTTAGGAATGAGCACAGCCCTAGCACAGCCACTCCAGAGCCCTTCAACACCATGGCTGTGTGGTACCATGGGAACTGGGGGTGTTCACTTTGGAGGAGGGTGCTCAGGGGACCTCATTGCTCCCTACAGCTCCCAAAAGAAGATTGTAGTGAGATGGGGATCAGCCTCTTCTGCCAAGCGTCAGGACCAGAGGAAATGGCCTCATGTTGCACCAATGGAGGTTCAGATTAGATACTAGGTAATTTTTTCCACTGGAAGAGTGGTCAGGCAATGGAATAAGTTGCCCAGGGAAGTGCTGGAGTCGTCATCCCTGGAAGCACTCAAGAGGCAGCTGGATGTGGCACTCAGGGACATGGTTTAGGGGTGATTATGGTGGTGTTGGAGTGACAGTTGGATTTGATGATCTTGAAGGCCTCTTCCTGCCTTGATAATTCTGTGATTCTGTGAGGCCGTGAGTGAAGTGGCCTGTCCCTGTCCCACCTCATGGGAACTGCTGGGAGGCTCTGGTCCTGCTGTCTCCCACCATCATGGGAACCCATGTCTCTCTGGGTTCATGATGACATTCCCTCCAGGGAGCCAGGAGCCGATGGAGATCCCTGGGCCCATCCCAGGAGTTTCAGCCTCAAAGGGACATTATTCTGTCAGTCAGGCTTGTCTGCCTTAGGTGGAAAACATTGGATTTGAGGAAAACCCAGGGAAACCAAATGGTGAAACTCGGGCAGTGGTGCTACCAGACCAGCTGGCAGAGCTGCTGGAGCCCAGAGTGAGTGGACAGGCACTGAAACACCATCCAGAGCAACACCCCAAGGCCTGCTGGCTCCAGGAGGACAGAGCAGAGTCAGACACACAAGGATGGCATGGACAGGGGGTCCCAGCCATGGAGATGAGTCCTGTCCTTGCCCTGCGTCAAACCTCCCCTTCCGTGGTCTGAGGGGATGGAGATGGATCCCCAGGGGGTGATTTCAGGGTGCATAGAGGCAGCTCTGGGTCCTGAGTTAGCTGTGGTGTGACGTAGCTGCCAGTCCCGGTGTCTGTCTGGCACTGTGGGGCTCTGTCCCCTGCAGCCTCACAGTCCCAGGTGCTTATGGCTCAGTTTTGCTGCTGCTCTTTGTTGCAGCCTGATGTTGGATTGAGGAAGGGGCCAGCAGCTGCAAAGAGGAGCCGGAGCCGGACAGAGCCCCCCGGCTGTGCGGCTGCCACTGTCACTCTCCCCAGCCCGTGCTGGTGGGTGCCCACCATGGAGGAGATGGTGATCTGGGAGCAGCACACGGTGACACTGAGCAAGGTGAGCGTCACCTGGGCAGGCCCCACCGTGGCAGGGGACAGGGTCTGTGGGGTCAACTCAGGGACATGGTTTTTCTGCCCGACTCCCCTTCTGCCCACGCCCACCAGGACCCTCACCGGGGCTTTGGATTTGCTGTCTCCGGAGGCCGTGATCGTCCCAACAGGACAACCGGGGACACAGCGGTGTTTGTTTCAGACGTGGTGTCTGGGGGACCGGCAATGGGTCAGCTCCAGTGAGTGTGCAGGGCCTTGGAGCCATGGGGGCTGCTCACTGCCAACAAGGGTGGGAAGGGTGGAGAATCGCTCCTGCTGGGACAGGGCCAGCACCACTGTTGCCCTGCCTGGCTAGAATGGGATCCCTTGGGGTACACTCACCACCCCACCACCCCCCGGGCTGGGAGCTGTGCCTGGGACATAGTCACAGCTGCATTTTCCCTCCCAGGAGGAAGGATCACATCGTGATGGTGAATGGCGTTTCCATGGAGAATGTCCCATCCTCCGTTGCCATCCAGACACTTAAAACCTGTGGCAAGATCGCCAACATTGTGAGTGTGCTCTGTGGTGGGATGGGGGCTGGCGTCATGCTCACATTGTGCCTGTCCCCGTCCCAGATCCCCTGTCCACACGTGCCCAGGGTTTGGGAATTGGTGCAGGGACATCTCCTGGCAGAGTCCACTGTACCCACCATCCTCTCCTGCTCACTTTGCACCTGCAGACGCTGAAAAGACCGAAGAAGGTTTACCTCCCTGTGAGCAAGAGCAGCCCTGGGTCCCGTGCTGTGCCCCGGCACTATGACTCAGATGAGGAGTACAGGCTGCACCGCTCCCAGGATGACCTGGATCACAGTCAGGGCTATGACGGGGACTCATCCAGCGAGAGGAGCTCTGGTCATCCCCACGATGACCGTCGCCACCACAAGCCAGTGTCACGGAGCCGGAGGCGAAGCCAGGACGGCAGCCACTGGGTGCAGGGTAGCTCAGATCGGAGAGGCCGTGGTCGACATCGCTCTGCCAGTGCCTTTGGCCAGGATGAGGACACCAATGGGCTGGCCCTGGTGTCAGGCTTCAAGCGGCTGCCATGCCAAGATGTGCCAATGAAGCCCATCACGTCGGTCCTGGTGAAGCAGAAGCAGAATGAAGGTGAGGCCCTCCTGCTCCTGCTGTCCTTGGGTCTTGTTGCCTGATTTTTGGCCATGCCTTCCCTCAGGGAGGAGACAATAGTTAGGTGGATGCCAGGGCCTGGCTGCAGCAAGGGGACAGTGCATGCCATGCTGGGTGCACTCAGCTGGAGGCTGGGTAGCGTCAGCTGGAGGCTACAGAGCTCAGCTTTGGGGCTTACCAGCACTCCAGGGGGAGCTGGGGCTTTTGGGGAGGGGGGACCTTGAGAGGGTCTTGCATCTGCCTGACTCTGCTACCATCATGGCTCTCTCTGGTGCAGAGTACGGCCTGAAGCTGGGGAGTCAGCTCTTCATCAAGCACATAGTGGAGAGCGGGCTGGCGGCCAAGGGCAACTCCTTGCAGGAGGGAGACCTCATCCTGAAGGTACGGGGGCCCCGGGGTACGGGGCTCTCACTGGGCCTCTCGTCTGCCCCTCTTTGGAGGGCTCGTCCCTGTCTGGTGTCACTGCAGGGCCCAGCCACGGCTGTGCTGGAGGCAGTTCTGTCTGTGCCCACTCCCTGCCCCAGCCCCCCTGGTTGTCCCAGGGACCCTGCAGGGGCTCTCAGGAGCGCCAGCTCCCCGCTGCCAGGGCTAGTGGCGTGTCCTGCTGGCACAGTGGGGTCGTGTCCACCCCACTGTCCCCATGGTGTGTAGTCCCCCACTGTGTGTTTGTGTCCCCACTGGGTGACAGTCACAGCTGTTTGTTAGGTAAAATTATGCCTAAAGTATTTGGGAAGGAGGAAATAGAAGGGAGGGAGAACCTTTCTACACCTGGTCCAGGCAGACTCGTGGCTGCTGGGAACTGGTGCCAAAGTGACTCTGGGGTAAACAGAAGGGATTGCATCCCACAGTCTGTTGGGAAAAGCAGTTACCACTCAGGGAGATCCCAGCCCCAGGGCCTGCTTGGGGCCTGATTCCCTGCACCAGGCCAGGGCATGGAAGGATAGTGCTGGGCCCAGGGCAAAGAAAAACTGAGATGTCTGAGGGGTCCGTGCAATCCTGCCTCCAGGCAGAGCCCCAGGCAGCGGAAGTGGGTGATAAGGAACCATGCTAATGGTTCTCTGTACAGAATGAGGTCACACTGGGAAGCAGCCAGGAACAGGGACACAGAATAGGTGAAGCTGCAGGAGCTGGAGCTGGGGCTGGGCTGGAGGGGCTGGGAAGGGATGAGGAAGGTGGCAGTCAGAGCATCCCATCCCAGTGGGGTGTTCCTGGGGGTGGCTCTCCCAGGTGTAGGTGCCCTAAGGCCTCCCACTCTGCCCCTCCAGATCAATGGGGTAGCCAGCCAGGACATGTCCTTGGCTGAAACCCAGCAGCTCATCGAGCAGACAGAGGGGATCCTGACCCTGCTCATCCTCCGTGACCACCATCAGTTCCTGGTCAGCATCCCTGACGTTGACAGCCAGAGCGACAGCTCCCGGATGGACGGTGAGGACACGGTGGCGGGGCCGGGGTCAGATACACAGCACAGGGGCTGCATGGCCACTGATGCATCTCCCCTCCTGTGGCTGCAGATATCTCAGACATCGACTCTGAGCTGTCCCATCCACCATCTCCAGAGGCATCCCCACAATTTCCAGCTGCTGCCAGGACAAATTCACCGTAAGGCCCACACCGTCCCCATGAGCCCCTCTGTCCCCTGGCAGATCCTGTGTGTTCTCCACCCGTCTGGGAATGCTGGTTCTTCATTCCTAAGCCAATATCCCTGGAGGTGGTACTGCCATCCCCAGCTTGCTCTGCTGTCTCCACTGCCCACGTGCCCTGCCTAAATCCTGCTCGACCTTGTTCCAGGGAGAGGAGGCGATCGAACAGGGAGCCTGTGGCCGAGGTGACTATAGCTGATGCTCAGGGCCCAGGTGAGTAGACTGGGCACTGAGGGGGCTCCAGGCTCCTGTGCATCTCCACTGCCCAAAGTGCCTGTGCCAGTGCCTTGGCACAGCCACTGCTGCTCCTGGACCAGGTCTCCTTCCTGCAGACCTTCTGGAAGCCGTGGAACAGGATGGCCACAGCCCCCACACCAGCCCCACGGCCCGAGCTGCCCACAAGGATGGGTACGTCTGCAAGAGGCAGGGGGAATGGCTGGGCGACATGAGGAGCTGCTGTGTCACAGGGTTGGGGTGACAGGGTCAGTGCCTCCCTGTCCTGTCCTTGCATGTCACCACTGGGCTGAGTGGTGTACCTTCCCTGTGGCAGGTACAGCACCAACTCCAGGGTTGTGCGGTTTGTGAAGGCCAAGAGTGTGGGGCTGCAGCTGACAGGTGGGAACGATGTGGGCATCTTCGTGTCGAGCGTGCAGGAGGGGAGCCTAGCTGACAGCCAGGGCATCCAGGAAGGTGACCAGATCCTGCAGGTACCTCAGGCTGAAAATGCTCCATATGCTGCTGCACCTGGACTGACCCCAGCCCTTTTGGGTCCAGTATCTCCCCAGGGTGTCACCTCCAGGGTGACAGGGACCAGTTCCCTCTCCCACTCTGCCCTGGGCACTGTTATCCCTGGGTCCTCTGCTGGTGCCCATGTCCTCTGTCCTGCTGGCAGGACCATGTCCAAGTGCTTTTCTGTGGCAGGTGAATGACACCAGTTTCCAGAACGTGACCCGTGAGGAGGCTGTGGAATATCTCATGGCCTTGCCCCCGGGCGAGGAGGTCACGCTGTGGACCCAGAGCAAGCAAGACAGTGAGTGGTGACCAGGCGCGTCCTGGGATTGTGCCTCTCCATCCTCTGTCTCTTCTGGGCCAGCATCTGACCTGCTGGACTTGCCAGAGCCCTTCCTGTCCCTGCAGAGTGGTCCTTCTTCTCTGCTCCTCCTCCTCCAGAGAGCTGATGGGAGGGGACCAGACCATCCCAGCCCTGTTTGTGCCTCAGCTTCCTGGAGCACAGGGGCTTTCTGGCACCATGGCTCAGCCTGGAGAGGCCAGTATATGCTGAGGAGTCAGATCCTACTGTCCCCAGCATGCCTGAGAGTGCCTTGGGAGGAAAAGATGTCCCTAATACCCTCCTTAGCAGCAGGGGTTACTGTGGAACCTCCCAGCCAGCCTAGTGCCTTCCCAAATCTCTCTAGCATTTTCTTCCTCTTCTAGCCACATATTCCCCTGATGGTTCCTCTTGTCCTGGGCTTCAGTTTATAGGAAGATGATCTCGTCCAATGTGGGTGACTCGTTTTACATCCGGACACACTTTGACTTTGAGAAGGATACGCCATCAGGGCTCAGCTTTGTCCGTGGAGACGTGTTCCACGTGCTGGACACCATGTACCGGGGCAGGCTGGGGAGCTGGCTGGCTGTGCGCATGGGCAGGGACCTGCAGGAGCAGGAAAGGGGCATCATCCCCAACCAGAGAAGGTAGGGATGGAGCCAGGAACAGCCCCTAGACAAGAAGAGCCAGAGAAGGCTCCCAAGTGAGCTGGGGACATGGATGGTGGGCTCAGTGAGAGGCAGGGCAAGGGCTGGTGGGACAGTGGTGGGAAGCGTGAGCTGGTGAAATCCCTTCTCAGGGTGGTGGGGCAGCTGATGGTCAAGTTGTCCAAAGTCCCAGAGAAAGAAGTCTATCACAGCCTCATCTGGCTGCGCCACCGAGCAGGGGTGCCAGCTTCTCCTGACTTGCTCCTCAAACCCAGAGGCTGCAGGAGCCCTCTCCTCTTCCAGGGCGGAGCAGATTGCCAGCCTGGAGTCAGTGCTGAAAGCCACATCTGGTGCCAACCCCTCTGGGGCAAGAGCTGAGTTTTGGAAGCTGCGGGGCTTGCGGGGAGCCAAGAAGATGCTGCGGAAGAGCCGGGAGGACCTTTCTGCCCTCACAAAGCAGGGGCACTACCCACCATATGAGAGGGTGGTCCTCAAGGAAGGTGGGCACCAGGACAGCCTGACCCACCTTGGGGTCGTTGGTCCTGGGGCTGCCCTGCTGTTGATGCTGATGGGCCCCCCTCTCCTGGGAGGAGCAGGGCGAGTTGCAGGCCCGTGGGCACCATGAGGAGCAGGGCTGGGTGCTTGGGTGCTGGGAGCTCTGCCCTTGCCCCCAGCCACCATGAACACCTCTGTCCTGTCACAGCCAGCTTCAAGCGGCCAGTGGTGATTCTGGGCCCCATCGCAGACATTGCTGTGCAGAAGCTGAGCAGGGAGCTGCCCCAGCTGTTCGAAGTTGCCCGTAAGTGCCCCCACACTAGGGAGAAAATGATATCCAGCAGACAGACCCTGTGAGAATTCTTTACCTTTGGCTCCCTCCCTATGACACCCCAACACCTTTCTGGGCTCATTCGCCCTCTCCCCTCCTTTCCCTGAGGTACAAAGCCCTGGGGCCGGGCATGCATGCCCAGCCTGGGGCTGTCAGAGGTGTAGCCCCTCTCATGCCCCATCTCTGTGTCCTGCAGCGAGTGTGCCCAGAGATGGGTCATCGTCCAAGGTCATCAAGCTGGACTCGGTGCGGCAGATCGCAGAAAAGGTGAGACCTTTCCCATGTCCTTGGAGCCGGCTGGGGCCGTGGAAAGCCCATGGCCCCCATCCCTGCTCCCAGCAGGGCTGATGGCTGTGCCCTGCTCCAGAACAAGCACGCCTTGCTGGACATCACGCCCTCAGCTGTGGAGCGCCTCAATTATGTGCAGTACTACCCAGTGGTGGTGTTCTGCGAGCCCGAGAGCCGGCAGGGCATCAAGGCCATGCGGCAGTGGTTGGCGCCCAACTCCAGGAAGAGTTCCCGGCGCCTCTATGCCCAGGCCAACAAGATGAAGAAATATTGCAGCCACCTCTTCACGGCCACCATCAGCCTCAGTGGCAGCGGCAATGCCTGGTACGAGCAGATCCAGGACATCATCAGGACACAGCAAAGCCAGCCTGTCTGGACAACAGCAGAGCAGGTACGGGACATGGGCTCTCTGTGGTGAGGCTTGGGCTCTTGGGGCTGCAGCCAGACAGGTGATGGGGCTGCGCATGGCCCCCCATGGCTGGGGTCCCATGTCTCCGTCATCCTCACCCCTCAGGCAGATGTAGCACCCGAGTACAGCCTGGACCTGCTGGACCCACCGAGCACAGTGGCCTCAGGCTATCTGACCTGTGACAGCCGTGCCAACAGTGACTACGATGACACAGATGGGGAGGCGGGTGCCTACACTGACGGCGAGGCAGAGGATGCCTATGACCAGCCCGGGCTGGCCCGTTCCTCTGAGCCCGCACAGCTGGCCCCGAGCCATGGCCTGGACTCCTCCGAGCCAACAGAGCTGGCCCCAAGCCACAGCCAGAGTGAACAGGTAGGTTGTCCCCCACTGGTACAAGAGTCCAGTGGGGCAGAAGAGGGTGGCACAGTGCTTGGCTCTGGAGCGTAATTCCCACTCTCATGGCACAGGCAGGGTGTCACCTCTGGCTGCTGCAGTGTCCAGCTGTGTGTGCCCAGCTCTGGGTGTCCAGGGCCCAACACCCTGGGCTGGGGCAGAGCCCCTGCCCTGCCTCTGACCCTTCCCATCTCTTCTTCCCCAGATGCCAGAACGGCCACAGCAGGGCAGGCGCTATGACAGCATCAGGTAGGCTGTGCCCCAGGGTGGGGATGGCAGCCACCCAGGGCTGGGGACAGTCCTGGAAGGGCACTGTCCCTGTCACACAGAACCATCACCACCCTTCTGTCCTCCAGGGAATACGAGCACGAGGCAGTCAGGAGGAGGTTCACACGGGCCAGGGATGACTCAGACCAGGATGAAGGCTACGAATGGGGCCCAGCCACAGATGTGTAGTGGCACTGCTGGCCAGCCCTCCCACAGCCCTGCACAACTGGCTACAGGTGACAGCTCTGGTAGTGCCCCTGTGGCCAGGCTGGGCTGGGCCCAATGCTGCTATATCCTGCTTCACCAAGTGCCTGCACTACCATGTGCCTCCTTCCCTTCTGGCCACAGCCACTACCTACTGGAATAAAAGGGATTTTTGAATCAGGACAGGCTTGTTTCTGGGGGTGCTGGGGTGGCAGCATACAGGGGACACTTGTGCAGCAGGGTGGCCTTGCTGGGACTCAGGCACCGCCCTTGCTAGTGGCCCTGTGTATGATGAGGCATTGCAGGGGGAATTGGGGCCTGGCACCAGTGCAGGCCTGGGATGTGCCCCCCAGTGCTGAGCCTCCTCTGCTGCAGTCACCTTGCAGCTTTCTCAAATGCAGCCTCCTGTATTTCCCAAAATTTTTATTTTTATAGCAACCAAGCACACAGGCACAGCCAGGTCAGCACTGCTGCAGCCCTGGGAGTGCAGAGAGCTGCTCACAAAAAGGCTCGCAGCCCCAAGCGCCCAGGATGCAGGGCTGGGCAATGCCATGTTCCCTTTTGATGCTCCAAGGGCTGTTGCTCAGGGCGAGGCTGTGCATGCAGAGTGATTCAAGGCAGCACCAGGGAAAAGCTGAGGCAGGTGCAATGTGTCTAACGGAGAGTTTGCACCCCAACAAGCCTCTGGCAAAGCCACAGGAGAAGAAGAGGTGCCAAGAGTGCTTCTGCCCTTAAGGCCAAGTCTGAGAGCTGCTGGGTATCCCTCAGGAGTGCCAGTGTGCACCCACACAAGGGTGTGCAGGGTAAGTGCTGCTCTGGGGCTCTGCTGGCTGAGCTCTGGAGTTGAGCTGTGCTTCCAGCACCATCTCCACCTCAGGAAAGGCACCGTTGGTGAGTGTAAAACTACAGTAGTCAGTGACTGGATGGGGGAAACTTTCACATAGGGCCCCCTCTCCTCCCACTAGTACAAGGCAAAGGTGAGGGACCCTGAGCAGCAGCAGGACAGGCACTGTGCAGGCATTGTAACGTGGGGAGACATGCCCAAAGCATGGCACCACAGGCCTTGACCCTGCTCAGAGTGGGTATCAGCCCCCAGAGTCCCACTGTGTCCTGAGTAAAACAAAAGTGGTGCAGACTTAGGCCCTGCTGAGGGCTTTGATGCAGGGCTGAGGCAGAAGGCAGAGCCAGTCCTGCCCCAGTAGCCCTGGGCTCGCTCCTGCCTGCCCCAGGCATGGTGGCTCAGAGGAAAAGGGGCTGCTCCTGCCCCGTCAGCAGACGATAGGTGGAGGCTGGCATGGTCTTGATGTGTACCTAGGCAAAGAGGCACATATTAGGGACCCCAGCCCGGGCTGGAGGGTGCTGGTGCACAGCTCTGAGCCCAGTGGCTCCGTGGGGGCCTGGCTCACCTCGCTGACTGCCTCGGTGAGGATCTGGATGATCTTCTCATGCGGCGTGGCCACCACGCTCTGCCCGTTGATCTCGATGATGCGGTGCCCCACGCGGATGCCACCCCGCTCCGCGATGCCCCCGCGCATCAGGCTGCAGATCTGGGAGCAGGGAGTGCTGTGAGAGCAGGGCTGTGCCCACAGCCCAGCCCTGTGAAACCACTGCTCCAAACCCTCCCAGCCCTGTAGGCTCCCAGCCAGAGCTCTTGCCCGGGATGAGCACCAGCCTCCAGCCCCTGGGCACACAGTGAGGGCAGGGATGTCCCTGTGCACTGCTGCCAGCAGAGTGATGTGCTGAGCTGGGGCCAGGGCAGCCCCCAGGATTTTGTCTCTGAGCTGACAAGGCTGTGGCTGCCCCACTAATGAACCCTCCTGCTCCCCTCAGGCCTGGGCTGCAGAGACTGAACTTCTCCCTGGGGCATCAAGAGAGACCCACATCTCCAGTCCTAGGGGGAACACTAGTTGGTGTGCGAGGTGTCCGTGCCACCCACCCACCCAGCTCCCATTGAGCCCAGGAATGCCCCTCTCTGCCTTCCCAACACAGCCACAGGAGAGCCCAGGGCAGGGAGGGGCTTGGGGACAGCAACGACTGTCACTGGGGTCATGCCCAGAAAGCCAGGAAGAAGCCACCACCCTGAAAGCAGACAGCTACAGAGCACCAGGGAGAGGGATGCAACCACCAGTGCTGCAGAAAGGCTGTGAGGAGCTTTCTGCTGAGCAGAGCAGGGCAGAGCCCTGTGACCCCTCGGCTCGGGCAGGCACATGGCGTGTGAGAGCTGGCGCTGGTCCCAGGACACAGCCAGCTCTGCCTCTCCCTCAAGTAGACCCTGGCCCAGCTCCCATCCCACGGGCACTCACCACACCGTTCTCAACACAGAAGCCCAGCTGGTACTTGGAGTCGGGGCGTCGGATGACAGCTGTGGTGACAGGGGGACAGTGCACAATGTTCAGTGTCACCTCGGTCTGGTGCTTCAGCTCCTGGAAGGTGGGATGGGGCTTGGTCAGATTTTGGAGGGTTACTCAGACTGGTTGAGGGGTGATGCAGCCACGATGCAGCCTCAGGGCTGAGGCTTAGCAAGCTATTTTCAATAGGAAAACTGAGGCACACAAAGGGATACTGCAAATACAAATCCAGGGACAAGAACTTACAAACCCAGCCCAAGACACCCCTGCCCCTGAGGCTATGCTGTCCTTGCCTTCAGCTCCTTCCCATCCTACCGAGAGGTAGATGATGCAACAGGTTCCCTTCACGACAGCTACCTGCCTGCTCTTCCTCCACCCTCTTTTTCAGGCAGGGACACAGCAAGTACAGTCCCCAGCTTTGTCTCTGCCTTCCTCCAAGCACTCTGAGCAGGAACTGTCACAGCCTGCAGGACAGTGTGCAGGACCTCTGCACACTTGCCTCCAAAGCTGGGGGCCCCAAGGGAATCCCGGTGTCACAGACACTCCCAGATCATTCAGGCCAGTTCCCATCTCCCTCCTGGGCTGAGGCAGGAGGTCACCTTGCCTCGGCTCACCCGGATGATGCTCTGGCAGGTGCCCAGAGGCAGCCCCACCAGGCTGGTCCCGTTGACTGACATGAGGCGGTCCCCAATGCTCAGCTCGCCCGACCGCTCCGCGGGGCCCCCGTGCATCAGGTTGGCGATGACCACGGTGGGCAGGATGGAGCCCCAGCCTGACTCCACAATGGCAATGCCCAAGATCTCCCCTTTCTGCTTCTGGATGCAGACCTGGGTGGAGAACAGGTAGGTTACGGTCATGACCTCCACCAGAATCGTGGAGTACATGTCCCAGCCCACAGCTGCACTCACAGCTGACCGGGATGGGGTCTGGTTTTGTAGGGGGCACCTCAGCTGCACAAGGAGCCACGGAGTGGATGGCACAGAGGTGCCAGTGCGTTCCCCAGACTGTCCCCACCCCCCCAGAGCAGCTCTTACGTCCTTGCAGTTCTCCTGCCGGGAAAAGTGAGTCAGCTCTGCGTTGTACTGCTCCTGGTCCTCCAGGGCACGGCTGTACTGGCGAGGGCTCAGCTTGCTCGGGTCGATGCTGTTGGCCTCCAGGAAGCGCTGGTAGGCCACGCCAAATGCCTGCCCGATGGCCTGGGCGATAACCTGGGCCTGGGGAACGACAGGGGCTGTTCCTGCCTATGGCTCAGGGCTGGAGCCAACAGCTCCCAATGCCCTGCGCTGCCCAGCACAGAAACTGTCCTTGGGAGCTCCAGGGTGCCCTGGTTCCTTCTCTGCCTGAATGGGCCCCTGCATAGAGCCAGCCCTCCCCTCCACTTTGCTTGCTGGGCCTCTGTGTGTCATACAGATGCTCAGGCCGGGCTCCTGCCCTCTCCCTTGTGGGGAGGGAGGGGTCTCTGCTGCAGCCCCAGCCCAGAACAGCCAGGGATGGGACTTGCCTGCCCGCCCCAGGGACCTGTGTGTTGCCTCACATCAGCTGAGTGGAAGACGTGGCAGATCATCTTGTAGAGCCGCTTCTCCTCCGCCACCTCCGAGTGCTGCGGCAGCTTCCGGCGTGCCATGAGCACAATGAGGGAGCCGATGTCAGCAATGTAGGAGATAGTCTGGAGGGAGTGATCCATCATGGCCTCCTGGCAAGGGGAACAAAGGCAGAGAGTTCAGCCCCCTCGGGGCCGTCCAACCATGTGGGCAGCTGCAAGCTTGCTGGCCCTGTAAGCAGGAAGGGTTTGGCCACGGTGCTAGGATGTGGCGCAGCTGCCCAGCACATGATGGGCAGAAACCATGTCTGTGCCAAAAGGTACAAACAGATCCTTCATCAAGGCCTCATTTGTGTCCCTGGGTGTTGCCAGAGGACAGGACAGCTCTTCCCTCTTGCTATAATGCAGAAACTAACCCTGAGGTAAAGAGCTCCCCAGATTTCAAGCCTGGGTTCCCCAGAGCTTAGTCTGGGATCCTAGCAGCTCCACAGGGTGCAGGTCACACAGGAAGCCTTATGCAGCCACACAGAGAGGCAAGGACATGACACAGGATGGCTATGAAGTGACATGTCCCCTCCCAGGTGTGTGTCCTCATCTGTTGGCCATCACTGGGCAAGACCCTGCTGGTGTGGGAGCAAAGCTGAGATCCTGAGACCAAACAGGAATGCTGAAGCAGCCACAGAGCCACGTGGTTACTGCTGTTCCTGCTCACCTGAGTGTCAGCAGTGAGCACCTTGATCCTCTGTGTGGAGACAAACAGATCCACCTCCGTCATGGGCTGGGACTCCCCCTCGGGTGCCTGCAGAAAGATGGAGAGGTCACAGGACCCTGCTGGGACCCAGTCCCACAGCCAGGTGCCCTCAGGCAGTCCTGAGTGCTGCCCCACACCCACAGGGGGCAAGGCTCTGGGCAGCCATGCCCCCCATCCCTCCTGCACCTTGATCCTGTCCACCGCCTCTTGGGCCTGCGCCATGCGGACGCTGGTCGGGGGATTCCTCTCCGAGGCCAGCTGCGTGGAGCCCAGGTACTTGGCCCCAAAAATCACACCATCCAGCAAGTCCTCTGGGTCACAGGGGCCTGGAACTGAGGCATTGGGAGGGACTGAGCAGAGGCCGCTCCCCCACCTCTGAAACTGGGGGTACCAACTCCTGCTGCCTGTTACCTGCATTTCCTACGTGATGAAGTAGTTCAGTGCTTGGTAGATGGACACCTGGCATCACTGGGAGACCAGGGCTGCTTCCTCCCTTGGGAGCACATGGCAACCCTTTCCCCCCCAAGTATACCCCCTCCCTGATCCTGACACACCTCCATTTCCTCAGCAAAGGCTCAAACAAGCCACGTGGAACCTGATGCATCCACTCTGGATGGGTGCAGAGCTGGCTGTTCCCTCCCCAACTGGGACTCCAGACCACCCCCATTCAGGGTCAGAACAGGTGGGCCAGGACTCCTGGATGCTCTTACTGCTCAAGCACAGAAGCAACTCACCCTCTCTGAAGGCTGGGCAGGATGATGGGGATTCCCTGTTCTGCAAAGCAATGAGAGAGCAAGTGAGGCTGTGCGTGGGACCTCAGGGATTCAGCCTGCCTGGCCCTGGAGCAGTGGGACAGCAAGGGCAGTGTCCCTGGGGATGGGGGAAATGGCATAGGGTCCCAGGGTTGGACAGGAAGGAATAGGGTCCTAGGCCTGTGGTGGTGCTAGTGCAGGGCTAGCCCCTGGGGCTGGAGGGGAGGATGGACCCACCAGCCTCTGCCCCAGGGCACACATGAATCAGCCAGCCATGCAAGCATGCATTCAGGGCCAAAGCTGGTACTGAGGGTCTTGTCCAGGCAGCCTCGTAGCACGAGGCCCTGTAAGACCTGAGGAAAGTTGTCCCTGGCTCTCCTTTGCCCCGACCCCAGACCCCAGGAGTGATCAGAGACAAGGGGCATGTCCCAGCTCCTGCTGCCCCAGCATAGCCCAAGGCACAATGCACTCACGGTCACAGTGCCCTGAGGTAGCTGCTCTGTCCCGGGGACCAGAGAGGAAGGCAGGGCTGCCCACACTGGCTCTGGGGAACCTTCCCGACCACCCTCACAGGCAGAATCGTCCTCGCAAAGCCCCTCTCTGTAACACCAGCTGCCAGAAGGCTCCTCCTCTGAGCTCTCTGGCCTCCCCAGCCCTTCAGGCTTCTCCGCAGTGACTGGCTCCTCCTGAGCCTGCAGCATTTCCAGGTCGGTCCCAGCCAGGACATCGGAGCGGGCCAAAGGGGTCTCGGCACCAGCCTCGGGCAGCCCCCCCTCGCAGCACAGGAGGCTCAGCAAGTCCTCCCGGTCAGCCTCGGCAAAGAGCAGCCCGTGGCAGGGCCGGTCGCAGGCGGAGTGCTGGGGGCAGCAGGGACGCATCGCCAGGCCCCGGCCCGTGGCCACGTGCAGCGGGCACGGCCGGCACCCGCCCGGGCACGGCCCGCGGCCCCGCCGGGCACCAGCGCCGGAGGGGGATAGCGAGCCCTGCTCGGGGGAGGACGAGCGGTCGCGGAGGTGGGGGTCGAGGGTCTCGAGCTGAGCCAGCAGCCCCTGGATCTCCGAGGGTTCGTCCTCCACATCCTCGGTCCACTCGGCCTTGCCCGGGCGGGCGCGCGGCTCGGGGGTCTCATCCAGCTCCATGCCCGCGGGGCCGGCGCTGCTGGGGCTCCGGGGGGGCCCCGCGCCCCG
>VXBQ01000672.1:49303-64459 GCA_013400175.1 Phainopepla nitens | reverse complement strand
CGTGTCCCGGTCCCCGGCCTCGGCCCCGCGCCCTCCCCGGTGGTGCCGCCGCCCCAGCTCCGTTCCTCGTGCCCCCCATTCCCACCCGGCCCTGGCGCCGGCCCCTGATCCCGCTCCGCGGTGCCCTTACCCTCGAGTCCCCAGCCCTTCTCTTGTCTGCGGCCTTGTCCCCCGGCACACCCCCTGCCCTCACCCTGCCCTCACCCTGCCCGCTTCCCCACAGCCGCCAAGTCTAAAGGCAAGGGTGTGCCGAAGGAGGCGTTGAAGGGGCCGGATGTGTGCACGGACCCCACTATGCTCGCCACCCACGCCATGGGGGTCAACTACTTCAAGGAGGGTCCAGAGGTCGCCCTGAAGCCCGACTCCGAGTACCCCGACTGGTGCGTGCTGCCCCCCGCTCCCCTCTGCGTCCCAACAGAGGTGCCATCCCAGGGGCACAGAGCTGTGTAAGAGGAACAGGGAGGTGTTCTACGAGCAGGCAGACTGCCCCTCTGCAACCCAGACACCTTCCCCAGGGTCAGGAGACAGGAGTGGGTGCACTGTGGATGTGGGGTGAGGGATCTGCACATGCTGGTCACTCACGTCCATTGCTCCATCCTGTGCTTGTCCCTTTGTCCTCCTTCCCGCAGCCTCACATCCTCTGCATTCACCCCCAGGCTCTTTAAGATCCACCTCGGGCCCCCCAGGAAGCTGGAGGAGCTGGACCCCAACTCACTCGAGTATTGGAGGCGCCTGCGGAAGTACAACACATGGCAGCGCAACAGGTTGAAGAAAGGCAAGAAGCTGTAGGTGCTGCTGAGCGTAGGGCTTCCCCCTGTGCCAGCACAGGTGGCACTGGGACCTGCCCTGGTTTTTGGTCTCTTCTCCTTGCTGTAAATAAGAAATAAATCTCTGGTGAAGCTGATATCTGTTATAAAGGCTGTGACAAACCTTTGCAAACTTGGTCCAGGACCCCTCCATGCCAAGGGCTGAGGCAACACGGGCCGCAAGGTCTCAGTGTGTTTGGTAAGACAGAAGCTCAGGTTTTGGGTTGTAGAGAGAGCCCACGCTGCACAGGGGTGCTGCTCCCTGGTCCATCACCCGCTGTACCTCAGTGGCTGGGGCTGAGGGCTCCATGGGGATGTGGGGTGGGGAATGACCCACCTGTGTCACTGTGTCCCTGGCCGGTGGCTGCTGACAGCCTGGTCATAAAGAGAAGCTCACAACTTTCACAGACTGTCCTGGGAAGGTTGTGAGCTTCTCTCTATGACCAGGCTGTCAGCAGTCACACTGGCCGGTGAATCTTGGGGCCTGAGCACCCTGTGCTCCCTGGGGCTGGAAGGATGGAGGCCAGGCTTTGGCAGTGCTCTGGGGCAGCAGGCAAGGTGAGGAAGGGGACATGGTGGCCCTTCACAGCACCACCCTGACACCATGCTCTCCTTTCCTCTTCCAGCAGCAGGAGCAGTGGGGCTGGGATGCCACGCCTTGGCTGGGCTGGATGGTGAAGGCAGAGTCTTCCCCACACAAATGAGGGGCTCACTGCCCTATCTCTGCTTCTCCTTGGGCAGCTTCAGCCTGGCAAAGCCCAGCAGCTTCCCCTGGCACCGGTTCTGCCCGTATGTTGGGCACACCTGGCTGAGAGGTGCCTCTGTCACCTCAGTTCATCTCCACCCTGGACTTGCTGCCCTGCAGCTCCTTCTGGGCTCGAGTTGGGCTCTGGGGAAAAGAGGCACCTGTGGGTTCCTGCAGTGAGGAAGGATCAGTGGAGCCTCTGCCTGGTCTGGTGGTGGCCCCAACTCCCCCGGGGCTGTGGGCAGGGGATGGTGGGGGGGGAGGAAGGAGGGGTGGCAGCTCTGTGCCCACGTGCTGCACAACAGGAAGGAAGAGGGAGGGAAGCAGAAGTGCTGTGCTGCTGCACGGGGGCCTGAGGGAGATTTTGGGCTGAATCCTCATTTCTTCTGTGTGGGGCTCACTGCATACCCTCGGAGCTGATGGAACTCAGCCGTACCCTGCAGTGAGTGCCAGTCCCTGCTGGGCCTGCAGCTGACCCTCCCCTTGCCACCCCCAACGTGTCCAGATCCCGAATCCAGCAGCAGGTGAGCAGACGGAGCACCCGGGTCCCTGTCCTCTGTCTTGGAGCCCCCTGTTTGGGTGAGTGTCACCCAGCTGCTCTGGGCAGCTCAGTCCTGGGGACAAGGGCCCTTCTGAGGCGGGTTGTTGGCAAGGGACCTGAGGGGACGAGGAGGGAGCTGTCCCTGTTTGGATGGTTCATGGCACAACTGAAGCCTTTCCCAGGATTCAGGGCAAACCGAGCTGGGTCCCAAGACCCCCATGTACCCTATGCTGACCCCTCTATAGGCCCCTCATGGTGGCTCCAGAGCCACTGTGCAGAGGCCCGATGACAGCAAGTGGGCTGCTGCTGCCCCACTGGGGCCCCATTCTCTGTGTCACCTGACAGAACAGGGAAGGTGATGGGGGCCATCCCCTCTTTCTAGTTCTGTGGACCCCCATTTCATGAAGGGCCCTTTCCTGGGGCTGGGCTAAAGAGTACCCTGGCTCCTTTCCCAAGGCGGGGGGGGTTAGCAGGATTCCCCGTGCCACCCAGCTCCCAGAGTGGGAGTGTGTGTCATTCCTGGCTGGCCACCAGTAGCCAGATCCAGCGGTGCTGCCCAGCCAGGTCTCAGCAGCTCCTCAGGCTCCTGATGCCAGGGATCTCATTGTGGTCCCCTCTAAGTCACCCTGTGCCCAGAGGGGTCCGGTGGGGCATGGGTGCCTGTCACCACGTCACCCACTGACAGCTTGCCCCCGCGGTGTCCCCAGGAGGGATGGGGGACTGGAGCATGCCCATCGGCTCGCTGGGCGAGGAAGTGGTGGCCCGACTGTGTGAGCTACTGGATAACGCCGGCCGGGGCTGGCGCAGGCTGGCTGAGCTTGCCGGGGCCGAGAAGCGCTTCAAGTGCAGGTAGGGCTGGGGTAACCCTGACAGGGTTACAGAACGCACGTGGGCACAGCTCTGCATGGGCTCAGCGAGGGCTGCATGGGTCAGTTCCTGCCCTGGGCTGGGGCACCGCCGAGGCCCCTGGCAGAGCTCCCATCCGCCCCGAGGAGGGGGCTGTGGCTCTGACGGCTGAGGGCGCTTGCAGTGCGGAGGAGCTGGAGATGTGCTCGCTGAAGGTGCTGGAGCCCCGCGGCAGCCCCACACAGTGCCTGCTGCAGCTCCTGGCCGAGCGTGACTGCACCCTCAGGTACCTGCTGGGCTGCCTGGAGCGCATGGGGCACGAACAGGCCTGCCGGGTCCTCAGCTCCGCCGGTACGGACGGGCAGCGGGAACCGGGGGCTGGAGGGGAGCACCAGGGGGCAGGGGCTCAGCAAGAGGAAATGAGCATGGGGGTGAAGAACAGCAATTCCTGCTGGAGGTCTTGCTCTGGTAGCAAGGTCCTGGGCAGGCAGAGTGGAGTGGGATGGATGCAACAGGATGAGATAGGATGGGATGTGGTCTGATTGAATGGAACAGGACAGATTTGGACAGCATGGGATAGGATGGGATGGGATAGGATAGGCTAGAGCAGAGTGGGATGGGATAGACTGAAATGAGATGTGTAGATGGGATAGCACTGAATATGCCAATGGGACAAGGTAGGATGAGATGGTTGGGACAGGACAGAGGTATGGGATGTGATAGGATGGGCTGGGCTGGGAGAGGAGAATCTGTTGTGGGTGGGGATGGGGCAGGATAGGATGGGACTGGATGGTACGGGATGGTGCAGGACAGGGGGCTCAGCCAGCCCAGGCTGGTCTCTCCTCTCCTGCAGTCCAGGATGTGATTCGCATCACGGTGCAGCCAGAGTCGCAGGTGGTGGCGGAGGGGACACAGGTGTCTCTGACCTGCTGTGCGACTGGCCCACCAGGGCTCGTGTACCAGTGGTTCTGTGGGAGGCAGGAGGTGAGGTCCCACTGTGCTACCCTGAGCAGGGCCCCTGCACCCTGTCCAAGGTGAGGGACCTGTATGGGTAAGAGGGAGCCTATTACTCCTTGGCTTCCTCCTGTCTCATAGGTGCCTGGAGCCACATCCCCAGAGCTCGTGATCGACACAGCCACTCTGGTGAGCCAGCCTGCATGGTACATCTGCCGGGTGAACTGTGGGGTCACCTTCACCTTCTCTAGGTGGGCTCATGTCCAGGTGGAGAAGAGCAGCAGCCCCAGCTCAGGTGGGTCTCGAGATCTCTGTCCCTGGGCTGGCAGCTATGGGGCACCTCTTGCCTAGCTGGAACATCTCCTGCAGGGCACCTCTCATCCCATCAGGACAGGGATGGGTCCTGAGTGGTATGATTGCCATGTAATGCCCTGGCTCGGCTGTGAAGGTCTCTGGGCTTGCTGGGTGCCCACAGAGAAGCCACATGCCCTGTGTCTTCCTCATGCCGGCTTCCTCATGCCATCCATGGGTGCCAGGGCCTATGGGTGAAGAACCTGGGGCCTGGAGCAGCTCTGCAGAGTGCTGCCATGGCTGGGTGCCTAATTTGGGACCCTGTCCCTTCCCTAGACAGTGGCTACTGCCCGACCATGGCAGGGCTGCAGATCCTGCGGCAGCCGCGGCCGTGCCACGTGGCCGAGGGGGACACGCTGGCACTGGAGTGCAGAGCCATTGGCAACCCCCCACCCCAGTACCAGTGGTTCAGGAACCGGCGCCCCGTGGAAGGGGCACAGGCACCCCAACTCCAGGTATGGAGGGACCTCTGGCATGGCACAGCATGGCACAGTGTGGCACAGTGCAGCATCATCTGACACACTGCCTCCTGTTCTGTCCTGCTGGCAGGTGAAGCTGGTGACGACAGCCGAGCGGGGCAGCTACTCCTGCCGCGTGTTCAACCTCTTCCACGAGGTGTGGAGCCACGAGGTGGACGTGGAGATTGGTGAGGGCCCCAGACAAACCTCTGTGACCCCCTACCTGCTCTGTTCCCAGTAAAGCCCTCGTTGGCTGCCCCAGAGTTCTGGGGGGACTGCAGCCCATGCTGGGAGGTGATGCCATGCATGGGGTTCCTGACATCCCCTCTGCCACAGGCCCACGGCTCTTTACCTCTGGAGGCTCCTGGCAGGAGGGGGATGGAGGTAGGTGGGGGCAGAGCGGACAGGTCTGTGCTGCTCTGCCTGCAGCGCTCCCCTGGCACTGGAGGGCCATGGCACAGCATTTCTCTCTTCCCAGGCTCCCTAGAGCATGGCAGCCCAGGACAGCTGTATGGTAAGAGCCTGCCCAGGAGGGGCTGGTGGCCCTGGGGGGCTCTCACTGTCTCCAGTGTCACCATTGTCATCCCATAAGGCTTTACTTGGCCAGGAATGCTTTGAGTGCAGCATATTGGAAGAGTGAAACAGCAGCCCAGCCCCAACCTGACTTAGGAGAGCAGATCAGCACTTTAACCCTCAACCCAAATCCCCAACCCAACCCTTACCCATAACCTGAGGGTTCAGGGATCAGCAAGGCAGGGATGCCACAGGGTACCTTGGTAGCCAGGGACAGTGATGCTGGCTAGAGTTGGGTATCACCTTTGTGGGCTGTGGGCAACATGGAGAGCAGGTGTGTTGCACTCTGTAGCAACACCTCTCTCTCTCCCCGTCCTTGCAGCCACGGACAAAGTGGCGCTGCTGATCGGCAACATGCACTACCTGCACCACAAACAGCTGCAGGCGCCCATCGTGGACGTTCACGCCCTCGGCGCCCTCCTCCGCCAGCTCGACTTCAAGGTGGTGTCACTGCTGGACCTGCGCAAGGCCGAGATGCAGATGGCTGTTGATGAGTTCCTCCTCCTCCTTGACAAGGGCGTCTACGGTGCGACAACACCCACCAGGGTGGCTCCAGCGCAGGGGGAGCTGGGTGGTTTTATGTTGGTGGAGTTTTGGGGTGCATCCAGGCAAGAAGTAGGTGCTGGCAGGTCAGGGGATGTCACCTGCCCTCTGTTTCCCCACCAGGTTTGCTCTACTATGCCGGGCACGGCTATGAAAATTTTGGCAACAGCTTCATGGTGCCCATTGACGCGCCCAGCACCTACACGTCAGAGCACTGCCTGTGCGTGCAGCGGGTGCTGCGAGAGATGCAGCAGCGCCGCACCGGCCTCAACATCTTCCTGCTTGACATGTGCCGCAAGAGGTGACCCGGCCCTGCCACCAACCTGGGGACAAGCTGCCACTCAGGGAGAGCCAGCACGTGGACCTGTGGGTGGTGGCTCCCAGGGGAGGGTAGCAGGGCACCCCCAGGGTCCCATCTAAACCCATGGTCTTTGTCCTAAGACTAAATGCCCCAAGACTTCACTGCCCCTGTGAGCTAGCAAATGCTGTAATGGGTGGGGAGAGGGGCACAGAGGTCTGGTGTGCTTTGGGGTGGGTTTTGGGGGAGGACAGGTTCTCAGTCTGTCCAGCTTTCCTTCTCTTGCAGGAACCTCAATGATGACGTCATTCCGCAGGTCGGAGCGCTGGAAGTCACAGCCAACATCGTCTTTGGCTATGCCACGTGGGTCCCCTCCCACCATCCCCTGGCACAGGCAGTGGGGCTGAGTCTCCCTGCCTGGCTCAGGACAGAGCAGGGGCTCAGATCCCCAACGCCTGCATCCCTGCACCTTTGATGCTGGAGGGGTTGGGCGAGCGGCAGCCCCCAGTCCCTCACAGGGCAGGGAGGTGCCCATGGCACTGCTTGGCTTTGGGCAGTGCCTGCTGGCATGAAATTCCAAGGCTCCTTCAGAGCACAGGGGTTTGGGCTGGTGATGCTTTTAACATCCAGGATCTGGCCGTGCTCTCACCTGTCCCCAGCATGATGGCCAGATGCTGTGATGGGAACAGGAACAGAGCTGGGCACCCAGCTCTGGCTTCCTTAGGACTGTCATTGTTGGGCACCAATTCCCAGGGAGTGTCAGACCCCATGGCAGATCCAACCGCTGCCCTGTCCCTGCAGGTGTGCGGATGCCGAAGCCTATGAGCTGAGCCAAGGTGAGCTCTCCAATGGCATCTTCGTCACCTTCCTCAAGCGCTGGCTGCTGGAGGACGAGAAGATCACGGTGCTGCTGGACAAGGTGGCTGAGGGTGAGTGAGGAGCAGTGGGGAACAATGACCCCCCTGGTGGCCCCTGCCAACCCCCTGTGCCCCCGCAGACATGGGCACTCTGGAGATCACGCGGGGCCGGCAGGCACTGGAGCTTCGCAGCAATCTCTCAGAGAGACGGGCTCTGACAGACCCCATCCGCCCTCCGGGCCAGGATGAGTCCTCTGCCAGGAACCTGCAGTGGGCCAAGGCTCATGGTGAGTCATGGCCACCTTGTCCCAAGCTGGCATCTAGAGGGGGGACAGCCCCAGGAGCAGAGAGCGAACAAAATCTGTTGGGTTCCTTCCACCTGGAGGAGAAGCTGCCAACACAGAGCCACCAGCCCAGAGACAGGAGCACCACGTTGGCAGCCCTGCTCTGGGGTGACCCAGCGGCTGCCCATACAGAGCTCCAGCCCTGAGCCCCTTCAGGTGCCAGCCCTGTGCTTCCTGTCCCCCCCCAGTCCTGCCGGAGAGCCGGCACCTCCTCTTCGACTGCGGTGTCACCGTCCAGCTGGGCTTTGCAGCCGAGTTCTCCAACATTATGATCATCTACACGCGTGTGGTGGGTGCCCCCCAGGATATCAGCAAGTGTGAGGCCCGGCTTACTGATATTCCCGAGGTGGGAGCAGCTGCTGAATCCCCCCCAGGGCAATGCTGGGGAACAGGGGGTGAGACTGGTGTTTTCACCTGGATGCTGTCCATGGCAGGAGCTGGATGTGGACCTCAAGTGCACCAACAAGGAGAGCCCAGAGGACCTGGGCAGCCCGCTGGCATCTATCTGGAGCCTTGGCTGTCCCTCCTGCTGCCTCTACAGCCGGATCTGTGGCTTGCAGAAGCTGCGGGTAAGAGCCATGGTGGGCAGGGTCCGGGGTCAGGGGCACAGCGTGACCATGGCCATGCCAGGACAGGCGCCCATGGTGCTGGTGTCCCTGCAGCAGGAGCTGGCCTTCACTGTGTGCCTGCAGTACCGCTACCAGGGCATGGATGACTTTGTGGAGGAGCAGCAGCGGGTGAACGTGGGGCGGCCGCTCATCGCCAAGCTCAACCTGCAGCGGGCGGCCTCCCCCTCGCCGCCCCACAGCCCCCTGTTCTCCTCTCCCTCTGGGAGCTGGGGGATGGTGGAGAGCTCATGGGTCAACACCCCTGAAGAGAACCTGAGCCCCGAGGGCCCCAGCTCCCACACCTTGTAGAGGGACAGTGAGCCCCCCCCCACCTCCCTGTCACTGCAGTCCCCTGGTGCCATGTCTGTCCTGCTCGGGGCCAGGGGATGGAGGGGGTGGAGGTGATATGCACAGAAGCTGGGCTCCATCCTGGCCTGTGCCAAGGGGTGCAAGTCTCACAGCACAGCATGACTGGGACTGTGGGCCCCAGCCGCACATCCCTGGCATGGCAGTGCCACCCCCACATCCCTCAGCAATGCCAGTCCCACGTGCATGGGCATGGCAGTGCCACCCCCACGTCCATGGGCAGTGCCAGCCCCACGTGCCAGGCCACCGCCGGGCAGCGCCAGGGGCAGAGTGCCCAGAGACCACGGCTCAGCGGGCTCGAGGCGTCGTGCCAGGGCAGGGCTAGGTTCGTTCAGGCCTGGGAGAAATAGAGAGAAATAAGCAGCTTAGGGGGCAAATCCCGCGGGAGGAGATTACGGGGGAGGGGAGCGGGAGGGCTCCTATTCGGCCACGAGGGGGTGGGAGCACCCCCTGGTACCCCCAGCGCTCCCAGTATCACCCACTCCTCACAGTACAGCCCCAGGAACCGGCCCCATATGGGCAGTGAGGGATTTCAGGACAGGATTGGGATCTAAGGGGGTGGGGGGAAGCCTATTTGCTTGGATTTTTCCCACACAAACCCCCACATGTTGGGGCAGGCTCCAGTGCGTATCCACCGTGGAAAGTACCAATAAAGTGGTCCGGCCAGGCGGCTCGGCGCTTCTGCGCCCTCCCTGCGTTTAAATGGCATTTTTGGGGTCAGAAATCTTGCCTGTTCCTGCAGGAGGTTGCAGCGCAGCACCGGGCGCACCCACGGGCGGGAAGGGGGGTACCAAGTGAGGGTACCCTGACATTCCCTGTGCCACCCCATGGAAAACAGCTCATTTCCTGAATTCACACGAGCCCCAGCCCCAAGGACCCGCAGAGACGCACCCTCATGGCGGGGCCCCTCGGCGCTGGCGGGCGGCGGTTGCGGGGCCGGGCTGGGGGAGCACCCTCGCCCCAATTAGGCCGCGATCAAACGGGCCGGGGGTGCGGCGCTGCCGCTCCCAGCGCCAGCCGGCCTTTGTTGGCGCTCGGGAGGCCGAGGGGTGCCCCGGGCTGGCGCCAGCCTCGGCAATTATGTCATGTGAAAAGCGCAGCCCCCATTGAGCGCGTCCCGTCCCCCGGATCAAACCCCATTACTTCCGCAGCCGTTGCTTCATTATCTGCCGGCCGGAGCTCGCCGCGGCCGGGGCGCTTCACCCCATTAGGTGGGCCGGGGAGCCGGGGAGCATCGATTATGCGTTTAATGGGTTGTTAAAGGTTTAATTGTCGCTAACGAAACAGACGAGCAGCAGCAGCCGGGGTACGGGGCACAAGGAGAAGGGTCTCGCCGGGGTCAGTGCCTCGCCTGGCCCGCTGGCATTCCGGCCAGACCCGCCCGACCCCGGCCTCTGGAGACGTAAGAGTCCAGCCCCGGGGGTTTGGATGGGGGTGAGACCCCGGGCTGGGGGGGGCTGCAGGCTGGGGCGCTGGCACTGAACGGGGTCTGGGCCGGGGCTATGCGGTGGGGATGGGGCTGCCCCAGCACAGCCCCGGCTGGGGGCTGTTGTCAGGTCCGAAGTGGGAAGATTTTCTGGAGAAGCGTTTTGGTGGGGGGAGGGTTGTCTCTCGTCTGGCTCCTCCAGGGAGTGGGGCGCCCCAGGAACCTAGGACACCTCAGGGCATCCCAGGGACCCAGGGTGCCTGCTCACTCGGGTGAGGATAAGCCCCCCTGTCTTGCTGTCCCAGCTGTGCTTAAGCGCATCAAAGCCACTGGGGAATCAGCCGTGAGCTGGGGCCGTGCTGGCCTTTGCCATCGATGAGGGTGCCGGTGGCACTGGCTGTGCCCTNGACCCCTCAGGACATGGCACCTTGTCACCACCACGTAGCTCCCACCTGGCAGGAAACACTGGCAAGGGGCAAGCCAGCTGTTGGTGTACCCCAACAACCCTGTTGCAGTAATCCCAGGGCTCACAGCCAGCCCCCTCCTCTCACCAGCCCTGGCCAGGGGTCTTGGTGGTCCCACTGCTACCTATCCTCCCACCAGCACAATTCCAGCAGCCCTCTGCCACTGGCACCTCTGGGAGTGTTCAGGCAGGGAGCAGTGGGCACAGCTCCCAAGGGACAGTCAAGCAGGTGACCTGTGACAAGCTGCTGAGGCCACAGTGCAGCACAAGCCAGTCCCAGCTGGGGCTGGATCAGGTCACCTCTGCCTGGACCTGGCCCAGCCCTGCACCCAGCATCCCAAGGGAGCAGAGCAGGAGGGTGTGCAGGGATGATGCTCCCATGCCCTCACGGAAAGCTCCTTTCTGGCAGAGGCTCAGCAGCCACATAGTGCTAAGGGGGGCACGGCGTGCCCGACTCCAGCATGAGGCAGCCATCCAGCTTATCTCTTTACTCACAATACACCCGTGCTCTCGGTGCCGGCGCATCTCCCGGCACGACCGGCAGCGTGCCCTGACGCAGCTAAAACATCCCCCCAAGTACTCCCTACAAAACTAGAGCTTTCTGTTCAGTTTTGTTTAAATCTGCAGCATTTAAAAAAAAATAATAATAATGGAGAGGGGAGGGGGTTTGGAGAAAGGAGGTGTCCAACTGGAGTGAAGTGGGTGGCTCGGTGGCACAGTGGGATGCCTGAGCCTCAGCCAGGTCCTCAGCTGATCTTGGTACCTCAGAGAGACAAAGGGGCTCTCCTGGAGTGCTTCCCCCCGGCTGTGGGGTCCTGCCAGCATCCTGACTCGCTCCCCTGACACCACCAGTGCTGAGTCAGTGTGGGGAAGACACAGCCTGGCATCGCTGCCCGGTGCCAGCTTTGGTCCTGCTGAGCACCCGCTGTCCTCCCTCACCCGCCACGGGCTGAGCCAGCACCGGGGGCAGCAGCGGCGGCCGGGGAGCTTGGAGGGGAGCATTCATCAAATGGGCTGCCAGGTCTTGTCAATGGTCTGAATGTGCTCCTTGGCTTTCATGCGGAGCGAGGCGATGCTGGAGCTCCTCTGGTCCACCTCCTCCAGCGGGTACTTGTCCACAAAGGGGGTGCTGCACTGGTAGGGCGCGGGGGCCATGGGCTGCATGCCCTGCGCCATCGGCGGGGGGGTATTGAGGAAGGAGTGCCCGGCGTAGGGGGGCTGCAGGGCCTGGGGGGCTCCCATGAAGCCGGGGATGCTGTGGACCGTGGTGGCGCTGGAGATGGGCGACGTCAGCCATGGGTCGAGTGGGAGGGAGTTGCTCATGGGCCCCACGTTGGGAGTCATGGGGGGCCGGTTGAAGGAGAGCACCGGGGTGTCGTGGAGCTTCATGGAACTGGCCTCCATCTTCTCCTGCCTTCTCCACTTGGCTCGTCGGTTCTGGAACCAGACCTGTGAGGTGACAGCCAAGGTGAGGTCACTTCACTGTGGCCAGTTGAACCCTTGCAGTGTGCCCACATGCTGTGTCCCATGTCTCTGCCCCAGGCAGGGTGCCCCGTTCTGCAGTATCCCATGTGGGTTGCCCCACAGGGAGTGCTTGAGGTGGGGTGGAGTATGAGGTACCCCATCCCATGAGGGGTGTCCTACAGGGTCCAGCAATACCAGCACCTCTCCAGACCTCTCCCACAAGCCCCAGAGACCAAGGGCATCTCCAGGGTGTGGAAAGTCAGAGTGTAAGCACACAGCCCCTTCTGCTCCATGGGAACATGCACCCTGGCCCTGCAGACTCCCAGCAGTCCATGGGACAATGTTATCCGACCTTCCCAGCCCCTTGGTCGCAGCTTTTATAAGTTAAACAGCCACAATTGTGTCAAAACCCAGCAGGAACGACAGGGACCGGCAACCCAAATCCATTGGTGACGTCTGGCCCCATGGGAACTGCTCATTAAGTGCTGGTCTCCGTGTCCCCAGAACAGCACTGGGCACAGGGGTCTACTGCAGGAGGCAAAGGGGAGGAAAGATGAATGGCTGGGTGGGAAAGGGGAGGGTTCCATGGGCTGCTCACGGCTGTTGGTGAACACTGGGCTGCACTGGTGCAAACTGCATGTCCAGAGAAGGGAATGGAGCTGGGGCAAGGGCTGGAGCACCGGTCGGATGAGGTGCAGCTGAGGAGGCTGGGGGAGCTCAGCCTGGAGAAAAGGAGGCTCAGAGTCTCCACGACTTCCTGACAGGAGGGGGCAGCCGGGTGGGGGTCTGGCTCTGCTCCCAGGGAGCAAAGGGACAGGACAGGAGGAAACTGCCTTAAGCTGTGCTAGGGGAGGGTTAAGTTGGAGCTTAGTGGAAACTTCTCCCCTAGGGCAGTGGTGGAGTCCTCGTTCCTGGAGGTACTTAGAAGACTGTGGATGTGGCACGTAGGTACATGGATTGCTGGTGGCCTTGGCAGTGCTGGGGGAGCAGTTGGACTGGATGCTCTCAGATTACTTTTCCAACCTGAACAATTCTGTGATTCTTTGAAACCAATTGTTGCTCAGAGAGCTTAGCAGAGGTGTCTTTATGGTTTGGATCCCCACAAAAAAAGGCTGCATTGTCTTGACTGGGGCTGAGGCCTGGGGAATTCAGTTCATTTGTTGGGGGGTTACTGCTTTGGTTCACAGTGGGTTTGTTCCTTCAGCTCTCTGACCCTTTCTCCCTCCCTGATCTCACCCCATTAGTCCAGGCATGATGGGGAGAAGACTGGTGGGACCCCAGGCTCTTCCCAGGCTCTGCTGTCCCCCCATGAGCCTTTTGCTGCAGCCTAAGGAACAAAACCTCCCCAGCCTCTCTGCCCTGCCAATCTGCCCTGCTCCAACAAGCCTAAAACCTTCAAATCCATGAGGATCTTGTGCTTTCCCAGCCCCAAAGACCTGGAAGGGGCCACAATCAGCCAAGGTGGGTTTTTTGGCCACTTTCTCATGTGAGCAGCAGGCGGGATGGGAGCAGCCACCACCAGAAGGGGGAAAAATTTCTGAAAACCATTTCTATGCCCTAACAGAGGCTCTGGCCTATGGGCCCAACTGAGACCTTGTGAGTCAAACTGGGACCCCATGGAGGAACAAGGCTCAGCCATTAAACCCTTTCCCTGGCTTTGTCAGGAGCAGCTGGCTCTGTAGAGATGCCACTCCTATCTCGAGCAGTGGGGAAACTGAGGCACAGAGGGAGGCATTGGCAACAGAGCTGAGAGCTGAGCAGAGCTCTCCAGCACCTGGGGGTCCATCTGACACTGCTCAGGGACAGATCCAGGGTTCTGGGGCGCTGTCCTCCCTACCTGCACGCGGACCTCCGGCAGGTTGACCTTCATGGCCAGCTCCTCACGGCTGTACACGTCGGGGTAGTGGGACTTCTCGAAGGCACGCTCCAGCTCGTGCAGCTGGTACGTGGTGAAGGTGGTGCGGTTCCGCCGGTGCTTCTTCTTGGGCTGCTCCTCCTCGGCGGCGGCTGGTGGGGTGCCCTCGCCGTCCCCTGGCTTCCGCAGCTCGCCCAGGTCCCCCTCACACTTATTCAGGAACATGGTGGCACCTGCAAGGGCACCGCAGAGTTAGAGAGGGGTGTGGGGGTTTTGGACCCTGCATGTGTCCCCAGATGGACGGACAAGTAAAGAGAGCGATGGGAAGGTAGGGTGGCCCGAGGAACTGGTTATGCAAAGGCATAATCCTCTCTGCCACAGCAGAGGATCCCAGAGCTGTGATGTCCTGGGGGCTGATCCACAGTCCTGGGGACTGACCCAGGGTCCTGGGGACTGACCCAGAATCCGAGGGATGCCTCGCATTTGGCTGTGCTGTCTGATGCCACTGGGCCAATGAACTCACTGGTACTAAAAGTCAGATTTCCTCTAAAGTGGAGGATTTTATGAAAGTGCCATCACAGAGAGCCAACCTGATCTCTCTCTGCTCTGGCCTGGAGGGGACCAAGCCTGGGCTAATTCCCTCCTTCCTCCCCAGCTCCTCTTGTCCAGCCTCTTCCATGGTGAAGGCTGGCCCTGGGGTGCTGGAGGACCCAGTGTCAGTCCCCAGGCTGGGTGGGCGGGAGTGACCCGGCGCTGTCCCCCGGCTAATAACCGTTTTGGTGATGCTTATAAGCATTTTCAACCCTCGCAACATTTCATCTTTAAGCTTTTTATCCGGCATCTGAAATCTTCCTGCAGTATTTGCAGGGGATTAAGGGTCTCTTTCCACCGTGAGGATGTGTCGGCAGACATGGAAATGGGGCAGAAAACCATAATCCTGGGACAAGGGGAAGGCACTGCATTGCCCAGACCCACCAGCAAAGACTCACTTAATGCCTCAGTGGGAGCAGAGAGGGAAAAGGAGAGTGGGTTCATGCTGGGAGAGGGTAAATGGGGGTCGTGGAGGGCAGCGGGCAGGGGGTGGGTGTCGGTTGTTGCCCAGGCTGTGCTCACAGGGGTGTCTGTGTGGGGGTGCCTGTGTGCACAGTGCGGGTGTGCGCGGTGTGCTCGCTGCAGCTGCGTCTCTGCCTGCGCCTGGGCAGGGGCCCGGGGGTGCTCAGCGGTGCTCCCAGTGAGGCACAGGTGTGTGAGGAGAATGTGTAGTGGGCTGATCATGTGGTGGGAAGTGTGCAGCATGTGCACAGTGTGGATGTGTACCTGAGAGGATGGGGGTGTGCAGGGTGGTTTGTGCCACATGGGAGCAGCGCTAGGGTGCAGTGCCTGTGTGTCATGCACGCAGCACACGCCGTGCAGTGTCTGCACTGGTGCACACAGGGCACAGGGTGTGTGCACAGCACCCATGGAGGGTGTGCACAGCACCGTGGGTGTGCAGGGAGCACAGTATGTGTGGGGCATGCACAGCCTGTGGGCACAGGAGCTGTGGGCACCCAGTGCTTGTGCAGTGTGTGCAGTGTGTGCAGTGCACAGGTGTGTGCAGGGTGTGCAGCATGTGCAGTGTGTGCAGTGTGTGTGCAGTGTCTGCAGTGCACAGGTGTGTG
>VXBQ01000672.1:2932-36691 GCA_013400175.1 Phainopepla nitens | reverse complement strand
CAGGGTATGGGATGGACCACCAGGAAAACCTCACTGGAAGGGCGAGAGCTCACACAAGAGCCTGGGAGCCCTGTGGGGCAGCAGGTGAGAGGGGGCTTTGAGTGGAGGGAGACAGCACAATTTCTCAAAGTCCAAGGGAGACAGAGGCCACCAGGGTCTTCCTGCTATGTGAAGTGCTGAATAAGCAGGATAGGGGTAATGTGGCCCTTGGCTGGGGACTGGGACTGCAGCTGGTACAGCTGGTTCACAGAGACATCCTTGGGATATCCCAGATCTGCCCATTGCACCCCAAACTGAGTGGGAGCCATGAGCCTTTGAAAGGGATAGAGAATTACACCAGGTAACAAACACCAATGAAAACCAGAGAACAGGACAAGGACCTGCCTCTGTGTGAGCCCATGAGGTCCTTGTCCTTCTCTGGCACTGGTGGAACTCTGCCCAGGGTCTCACCTCAATCATGTCAATGAGATTGGAGAAGTACTGCTGGCTGTCGATGCTGAGCGTGTTCTCCTCGTGCACCACACGGTAGTGGATCACCTCCTTGCCAAAGCTCACGCACAGCACGTAATCACCGGGGTGCCGGACAGACTCACGCACCAGGAAGAGCCCGTCCTCAGGGGGCTGCAGCTCCTGCACCGCCTCCGTCCCTGAGATCTTCCCGTGGAACCAGCTGAGGAGAGGGGCATTGGAGAGGGGGCTGAGCCAAGGGGCTTCCCCCAGGGGCAGCAGCGAGATGGGGAAAGCAGAACCCCAGCCAAAGCTACACAGACCCTACTGCATGAGACCCCTCTCCACGGGGTCCATCCAAACTGGGTGGGCACAAGTCGGGTGGTCCTTAAAGCCAGGTACTGGCCCCAGCCACGGCATGGCTACAGGATGCTCTGTTCCCAGCTGCCCACCCAAAACGTGGGTGGGGGGGACACACTGGACTCATCTGCTTTTGCAGCTCCTAGGGGCTCAGCTGGGTCCCCTGGGCCCCCCCAGTCACCCCAGCTGTACTCACGGCATCAGGCTGAGTTTGGGGTCGACGCGGATGGCCCCACGCTCCCGCAGTGCGCTGGCTGCCAGCAGCCCCTCCTGCCCCGTCTCGTTGTGCCTGGCACGGTACCAGCCTTTGCCCTGGGGATGAGAGGGTCTCAGAGAAGGGAAGGAAGGGGGGATCCCTCTGGGAAGGAAGGGACTGGCTCTGGCAGCTGAGCTGATGGCACTGGAGTCTCATTCCGGCCAGGCCCTCTCAGCGCAGCGTGTACCTGAGCACCCGTAGGTCTCACCTCCACGGCCTCGATGATGGTGACCATGTCACCCTTGCGGAAGGCCAGCTCCCGGGGCTTGGGCTTGGTGTGGTCATGCTTGGTGACACACTGTGTCCCAGGGGGCCAGTGCTTCTGCAAGGAGAAAGCAGCATCAGTAGGGACAGTGAGAGCTGGAGTTCTGCTTCCCACAGGCACCAGGGCCAGCCCCAAGGACCATCTGAAACCCTGGCTGGGGACCAGGGGCACTGGGCATGAGCCCTCCTCCACCCCACTTTGGTCCTGGGGGCACACGTCCCCCCAGTGCCAGCTGGCATTGCTGGTGTCCCTGTGCAGCCCCGCTCACCCCAGACATGGCCAACCGTCAGCGCATCAGGGGCTCCCTGTTCTCTCCTGCTGCCACCTGCAGAAGAAACCAAAGGGGCTGTGGAGGGACGGGGCTGGGCTGGCTTGTCCCAGGTCACGGCTGCTGTCCCAGGCCACCGCTGCTGTCCCACAGGCTCCCCTGGCCAGCGCAGCTCCTGTCCCTCACACAGCCTTGCACTACAGGATGGAGCTCTGCCTGTGCCAGCTGTGTCCTGGGGACACTCCTGTCCCACACATAGATGGAGTAGGACCCAGCACTCCTGCTCTCTGCCTCTGCCACCGAAGAGGGGCCCCAGCTCCCATCAGCTCTGGTGGCACAGCAGGAGCCCAGCACCACATCTCTGGGGGAATAATGTGATTTTATCAGGAACTTGCTTTTTTCACCTCCTCTTTCAGGAGCTCTGAGTCATCAGGGCCCTGAGAGGCACTAGCCATGGCCCTGCTGACGTGGGATGCAGCAGGGCTGATGTGAGGGCTGCCTGGCAGCAGGGACACAGACAGGCGAGGCTGGGCTGAGAGGGGACAGTCACATGCACTGGCTGTGGGATGATTGCACAACGTCCCTGTGCTGCCCTTGACACCAACTGGTCATGCTGGGATGCATATGACAGCTTTCCAATTTAAAATTGAGGGTCTTTTCCTCCTGGAGTCCTTCACCCCCACTGTCAGCTGCTTGGGAGGATTACAGAATCAGGAAATGGTATGGTTTGGGAGGGATTTTAAATCCCATCTCATTCAACTCCTTGCCACGCGCAGGGACACCTTCCACTACCCTTGGAGAGGCTTGCTCCAAGCCCTCTCCAGCCTGGCCCAGAACACTTCCAGGGATCCAGGGGCAGCCACAGCTGTCATGGCCTCCCCACCCTCACAAGGAAAAATTCCTTCCCAATATCCCATCTCTCCCTCCGCTCTGGCAGTAGGAAGCCATTCCCCCTTGTCCTGTCTCTCCAACCCTTGTCCCAAGTGCAGCTCTTCTGGAGCCCCTTTAGGCCCTGCAAGGGGCTCTGAGCTCTTCCTGGTGAGCACCCCCAGCTCTCCCAGAGTGGCTCCAGAGCAGAGGGGCTCCAGCCATTAGAGCACCTCTGTGGTCTCCTCTGGACTTGCTCCAGAAGCTCCCCGTCTTTCTGATGTTGGGTGCCTCAGAGCTGGAGGCAGCTCTGCAGCTGGGGTCTAATCAGAGCAGAGGGGCAGAATCCTCCCCTCCCCTGCTGCTCACGCTGTGGGATGAGCTCCTTGAAGCAGACATGACTTTGCTCCTTCGGAAGGTGAGTCACAATCACTGCTCTGCATCACTGGTGGTGAACTCATCTTTGTGGCAGTGTAGATCCAAGGACTATCTGATTATGCCAGCCCATATCCACAACAACAAAACAGGGACAATTTCAGCTGCTGCAAGGCTAGCATCAGAAGGCTGCAGTTTTATCTCTACCAGAAGCCATCGTTAGCCAGCACTGCCATCCCCTTGCCTGCAGCCCATCCATGGCACACAAATTGTCTTGGTGAAGTTGGGGCTGCAAAGGCAGCCACTGTGTGCTTGCTCCCCAGCAGGCACAGCCAGAGGCTGACGTGACTGGGTGCAGCTCAGATCACTTCCAGGATGGTGAGGACCTCATGAACACAGAGCTTCAGAGCAGGGTCTGCCCCATGCCCCCACCAAGTACATCCTGGTCCAAGGAGAGACGTGCTGGCTGAGCCAGGAGGGCTGATGGCATCTCTGACAACTGTCCTTCATTTTCTGCTGCTCCAGGACAGAAATTTCAGGTGAAAAGCATCAACTGTTTGGTCAGTCCTGCCCCCGTGTGCAGACAGCAGTTGGTGCTGGGAAAGGACAGATCCTCCACTCGAATACCAAAAGGAAGAGCTTCTCCTCTGCCCAGCTGGCCCTGGGGCTCCGGGCGATGGACACACATCCCCACATGGACACCTGCTGCCAGCAGAGCCTGGACACCAGCCAGTGCCTCACCCAGGCACCAGCAGGGACAGCAGTGAATCACCTCCCTCCTGGTGACACTCACATGCCTTGTCCTAAAGCAGCTCTTTGTTCCTACAGGCGTTAGATCCATGAGGTTCCCATCACTGGAATGAATGTTCCCACAAGCCGAGTGTGTGGGCAGAAAGCCTGAGAGGAGATATTTGCCCCCTTCTTCGCTTTGGGGCTGTTCTGTATTTTTACGAATTAGTAAACCTGAGTAATTGTAGTGAGGTTGAGAAGCACAAAAACACAGTGGGGGTTGGTAGAGCCGTCCCAACCCTGGACTGGAGAGCTCAAGCTTATTGCCAGTGCACAGAGTTACCCTGGCTGAGGAGGTGCCAGACCTGCCAGCATTGTGACAGGAGGGGACACCGCCTGCGGAGGCTGCCCCTCAGGACGCGATGGAGCCGACACGCTGTGCACTCCCCTCTGCAACACCAACACCCCGCTGCACTGGGTGTCACTCGGACAAAGGGCAGGTACAGCTCCTCTGCTTGAAAATGGACGACAGCCGGGCATTCCTGCCACTGCCCACCCCGCCCAGCACCGTGCCCATCCCTCCCTGCTGCCAGAGCGGACAGGAGGACATCTCATCTGCCCTCAGCACCTCTCGGACCTTGCTCTTACCTCAGCAGTGGCCATGTGGGGCTGGGGGCAGTGATGCCAGGGGAAGCTCACAGCTGAGCCTGGACTTGGATTCCTGAACTCCTGGAGAGTCTCTTTCCTACAGAGAGCCAAGCTCTATGTTCAGGGGTAGCTCCCAGACAGAGCCGGGGCCCAATTTCCTGATTTCTCTGCTGGTGAGGCTGTGATGCAGCGTCCGGGCGGTCCCTGTGCTGGCGCCGCCTGCGCCCTCAAACCTCCATCAGAAATGACTCATTATTTGACAACACTTAGAGCAACTTCTGCCCTTTGAGGGCACAACACACCCTCGCTAGAAAGGAACTGGAGCTCACCAGATCCTGTCCCCTGTGGCACTGTGGGGGAATCAGTATCTCCCTGCAAACAGGGACAGTTGCTGTCACCACTGCTGGCCTGGCCAGAGCACTGACAACGGAGTGGGCACCTGTGGTGGCAACAGCTCTCCAGGGAGGCTGAGTCTCAGGAGAGGAAAAGCTGGGACCAGGGATCCCCCAGTGTAATCTTGTCTCAACATTGTCTGTGAGCCTCAGAGCAGGCTGGTCTGGAAGCATGGCCACTCTTCGCTGTTCCTCTGGGGGTGACAATGCAGAGGCATTGGGGGTTGGGGCAGGCAGTGGCAGAGAGACCTTTAAATTCTCACTGTCGAAGAGAAGCAGCTTATCTGAGTCCTGCAGCGTCCACAACGAGTTGGGAGGGAATAACTGCCTCTGCAGTTCGTCATCCCAGCCAGAAAACCAGACATCAGTTCTGCACTAATGTTCAGCATTTCTAATATTCTGAGCAAAATGGTGAAAAAGAAGAAAATGCAGTTGTAGGCAAACACCAGACTTCATTCAGGGGTTTTGGGATCTTTTTGGGTGTAATTTAAAAACAAATTTTAATAAAATGGTGCTTAGGCCTTCAGAAAACATTGGCAATTCAAAGGCAAAGGCAGTGTAGAAGAAAACTAATCCAAACTAGCTCATACTTTCAAGTCCTGGTTATATTTTTTCATCCAGAAACAACTTCCCCACGACATTCAAACCAGACTGTTCATAGAGTTCTCAGGGCAGGTTTCCCCAGGAGCACTCCTTGCATTATTCCCTGTATTTGTATCTTTAGATGGATCTTTAGAAATCTGGTCTGTTCAGGTGGGAGAATAGGCATATGAGTTCATCCTTACAGCTCTGCGCTGCACTTCCAGGATCTGCACAAGGCTCCCTGTGACAAACAGAAATGTTTTGTGCATTTGGGTTTTGCCACATCCGGCCATTGCTACCCACATGACCATGGGCTGAAGAACTTGGAGTGACTCACAGGGAACCACTCTCTCAGATGTAATAAATGGGCTTTCCTGGTCCTGGAGCACAGCCAGCAGAGATTACGACGTGCTTCTGTCTGAGCTGGTGTCCCCTTTACATTCTGATGCATGCCACCCAGCCAGAGCCTGAGCCTTTAACACACGGAACCTCAGCACTGCCTTCTCCCTTCTCCGGTGCAGCAAAGACAACGCCCGGCTCGGTGGGTACAGCTGAACCACCACGGGCCCGGATCCCTACAAAAGCTACAGAGCCAAAACATCAGGACTGTGCAGCCCTTCCCAAGTCACTGAGTAAATGAACAATAGTATGGGAATGTTTGTCTCACATTCTAGGCTAAGGCTTTGCCTACTCGCCCGTCTTCCTCCTGGCACCCTGCATTTGGGCCAGGGAGAGTGAGGCTCAACATCCTACAGAGCAAATTACTGAGCAGTGCCATTCCTGGCAAAATCACCAAAGGAGCAGAGTTTGGAGGTGGAGAGATGGGCAACAATATTCGTCAAGAATAGCATACATTTTGTACAAAAAAGCCAGCTCCTGTCATCTCAACAAGATCTGGGCGTTAGCAATCCCAAACCCACAGGCTCTCTTTTGCCAACTCAACTCATTTCGGTCCTCTTGGACCATACCATTGGATTAACCAGAAATGTACCTTCCAGCCTGAGGAGTCTGCCCTGTATTTCAAACCTTCAAAAAGGGAACCAGAAAATGGCAATAAATCATAAGAGCAGACATGTCTTTGACATCCAATCTCCAGCATTTAAAGGAAACATCACTGAGTTAAAACATGCTTTATCACAGCAAAGATTTATATTTCTCCCCAGAAATGCAGAATCGCAGAATCACAGAATCCCAGAATGGTTTGTGTTGGAAGAGACCTTGAATAGCATCCCTTTCTAAACTCCTGCCACGGGCAGACACACTTTCCACTATCCCAGGTTGCTCCAAGCCTCTTCCAGCCTGGCCTAGAACACTTCCAGGGATCCAGGGGCAGCCACAGCTGCTCTGGGCACCCTGTGTCAGGGCCTGCCCACCCTCACAGGAAAGAATTCCTTCCCAATATCCCATCCAGCCCTGCCCTCTGGCAGTAGGAAGCCATTCCCCCTTGTCCCCTCCCTCCTGGCCCTTGTCCCCAGTCCCTCTGCAGCTCTCCTGGAGCCCCTTCAGGCCCTGCCAGGGGCTCTGAGCTCTCCCTGGAGCCTTCTCTTCTCCAGGTGAGCACCCCCAGCTCTCCCACAGTAGCTCCAGAGCAGAGGGGCTCCAGCTCTCAGAGTACCTTTGTGGTCTCCTCTGGACTTGCTCCAGCAGCTCCATGTCATTCTGGTATTGGGGGCCACAGAGTTGGAGGCGGCTCTGCAGTAATTATTGGTTCATTTGCAGAGAGGATCGTTTGAAAGGGTCTTTCACCCTGAATAAGCTTTAGGTGATGCCCTAAGCTCACCCTTCTGTGAGTGCACTGGTTCAGACACTCTTGTACACCTGCATCTTTCTCTCTGCATTACCAGGAGCCAGATGGATGCCTCTAGGAGCAATTGCCCTCTGTCCCCAGCAGCCCCACGGAACAGTGTTGACAGAAGAGGTATTTTCCCTTAATCTGAGCAGAGCAAATAACAACGCCCAAATCTCTGCCCCAGCAAGAAAGCAGAGCCTGGGGAATGCTCAAGGGACAAGTGAAAGGTGCTCAGCTGCAGCTGAACAGGCAAGTTGTTGACACACAGCTCCGATATCAGGGCAGCTGTTTTATGGGGACACATCAGGCCTTGGCTGCAGTGTCCATGCTGGCGTGTTGTGTCTGTCCGAGGAGGACATGCAGCGCTCAGAGGCTTGTCCCACATCTGGTTCTTGTTTTTTTCAGGCATCTGTGTCACTTGCCCTGAATTGGGACTGATCCCAGTTAAAATCTTTAGCATCTGGTATCATAACTTGGCTCCCATTACTAGCAGCACTTGTGGCAGTATCCAATGGCTTTACTTCCTAATAGAAATCAGGAAGTAAAATGAGAAGAAATGAGGAAATCTTTTTTCAGCAGATCAACCTTTTCATCCTCTTTTGATCTCACTAAGGTCAGGGTAGAAAGTGCTCATGGTATTTCAACACTTCCCAATCTTTCTGATTTACCAGTAACAGAAGATGATAACTGGATGGCAAAATGAAGATCACAATCAAGAGGCTATGGCAGCACTGAGTGTACAGGGGGCCAGCACCAGTTCCAGCAGAGCTCAGAACATGCTGCACTGGGTTAGTTCATGCAGTGGTCATGTAGTGATGGGACAAGGGGGAAAAGCTTTAAACTGAATGAAGGTGGGTTTTGACGGGATGTTAGGATGAAATGTTTTTGGTTATGAGGGTGTTGAGGCCCTGACACAGGTTTCCCAGAGCAGCTGTGGCTGCCCCATCCCTGGAAGTGTCCAAGGCCAGGTTGGAGAGGGCTTGGAGCAACCTGAGACAAGGTAGGTGTTCCAGTCCAGGGGATGGAACTGGATGGGCTTTAAGGTCCCTTCCAGCCCAACCATTCTGGGATTCTGTGATTCTATAAAACAATGGATCCATGTAAACATCTGTGGAGGCTTTGAAATACATCCCTCTCCAATATATTTTTGTATGGTCTATGACCTTTATTCCAGAATATCTAAACAGAACCTTCTTTACACTCCCCAGAAATGTACTTAAAGATGAAACAGCCTCATTTCACAATAAACAATGCAGAAACAATGTTTTCCAGTAAGTACTAAAAAGCCATTAAAATACTCCAAAAAGCCTGAAGGAATGTGAGGAGTGATCTGAAACTGAGCTTTAAATGAAGAACCACAGTATTCCACAATGGTTTTGGTTGGGAGGGACCTTAAAGATTCTCCAGTCCCACCCCCTGCCACGGGCAGGGACACCTCCCACTATCCCAGGTTGCTCCAAGCCCTGTCCAACCTGGCCTTCCTTGGACACTCCCAGGGATGCGGCGCCCGCAGCTGCTCTGGGCAACCTGGGAGCCAAAAATTCCTTCCCATCTAACTCTGCCCTCTGGCAGTGGAAAGCCATTCCTGTCCTGTCCCTCCAGACCCTTGTCCAAAGTCTCTCTCCAGTTTTCTTGGGGCCCCTTTAGGCACTGGAAGGGGCTCTGAAGTCTCCCCAGAGCTTCTCCTTCCCCAGGCTAAACACTCCCAGCTCTCCCAGCCTTCAACAAATACATGAAGCTGAAGCCTGTGGCAATTCTCGTGGTGTCTGGTGGTGTCACATCCAACAACCAAGGTGTCCAGCTCCGGTTCTCTCCATTTCACTCTTTTTCCAGGTACCACTGTGGCAGCACCAAAGCCGTGTTACAGCTCGGTCGCCTTTGTTGAAAACCACGGAGAAGGAAGTGTCCCCATGTGTCTGTGCTGCACTGCACACTGCTGCTCCCAAACAGCAGGGCCTGGAGCTCAGGATCCCTGCTCTAAAGGGTGGGGGAAAACTCCAAACCCACAAACCAAAACCTGGCAGCTTCAGGCACTTCAGGCCAGAGGGCAGAAATCTCAAGTGATAAAATGTTTAAAGGATACACATGATACCAGAGTGTGTGGGGGATTTTTTTTCTTTAATATATCTCTCTATATGTTTTGTGGTGGGAAGAGTTTCTTCTAGAGCAAGGAGTGGGAGGGAAGGAAACATAACAGAAGGAAAGGAACTGTTGCTACAGGCAACTCAACTCTTACACAACGGTGCAGTTTCTGTAGTGATTATGGAATCACAGAATCACAGAATCATGAAGGTGGGAAAAGACTTCTGGGATCATCAAGTCCAACCACCAGCCCAGCACCACCTCCATGTTCACCACATACCCATGTCCCCAAGTGCCACATTCACATGTCTGAACACTTCCAGGGGTAGTGACTCCACCATTGTCCTTATACCAGTGCCTGACCACCATTTCCATGAAGAAGTTTTCCCCTATATCCAACCCAGATGTCACCTGCTGCAATTTAATGCCGTTTCCTCTTGTCCTGTCATTTGTTACCTGAGAAAGAGACTGACCCCCACCCGGCTCCACCGTCCCATCAAGGGCTGTACAATTTTGGAGAATTATAGCACAACAAAACTACCTCAAATAGACTATTTAAAATGCAAGATATCAGACTAACCCAGGACTTATTACAGGCAAAAATTGCAATCATATGAGCATTGTTTCATACATGCAATACGAGTACTAAGCTGCATCTCTTCTTTGTAATTTTTTCCCCCTCCTTCACCCTCTGCTTTTCTATCTGTCTCTCTTCTTTTTACTGTGTGCATCAAATGTGTTCTTTTGAGATCTCAAGTGCCCTGATTATGTTTTCTCCCCCCCAAGCCATCATTTTCAAACCATGACAGGAGAAGAAGGAGATAAAATGGTAACAACCCAACGGAAATGAAGGCAGATATATGGAGGAAGCACACAGAAATCTGCAGTTCTTCCCACACGCTATGGAAGATAGAATTTTAAGTTATTTAGAAGTTCATCACCACCACTACACCATACACAGAAATTAAGCTTAGGTTGCAAAACCTCACCTAAAGCTACAGTAGCCAGGGCCTTTGAAAATACAAAACCAAGAATTTGAAAATACAAAACAAAGAAGCTGAATCCTTCTTCATCAATCTTCTGCTCTGAGCCACAGAGGTTTCAGGCAAGACTGGCTACTACAATTTTAATTTAATCTCAAACTGTGTTCCCTTTCATCATATTTAACATGAGTAACTGTAAAATTTTAATGTTTGCTTATTTGATATTGATCAAGAAAGTCAATGTTCTCATTGCACAGTCAAGAAAATTGCAACTGTTAATGAAAAAAAAAGTAATTACATGTAAATGATCTTTTCTGCTGCGTATCAAACCAAGAACAACTGAGGAAATAGGATGGGAGAGGGCTTGAGTCCCACACTGTACAATTTTATGTGCCACAATAAAGTCTGTGGTTTTTCACATAGTCCATAAAAAATTGGACAGATGAGTCAATGGCACAGAAAAACACTGAGGACATGTAGCATTTTATTTATAGACAGTGGGCCACTCATTTGGTGGGACACCCCAATCTCTCACTGTCAGCTTCTTTGTAATAATTAACCAGGACCCTCATGTCAGGCCTTGGCATGGAGCTCAGGGAAAGGTTCTTCCCCCCGAGGCTGCTGGGCACTGCCCAGGCTCCCCAGGGAATGGGCCCGGCCCCGAGGCTGCCAGAGCTCCAGGAGCTGCCAGGGATGCCCAGGGTGGCACTGCTGGGCTGTCTGGGCAGGGACAGGGGCTGGGCTGATGATCCCTGAGGGTCCCTTCCAGCTCAGGATTTTCTATGGTTCTATGCTCCTCTCACTTTGATGAATCCCTTTACTTAAATCTGAACAACATCAACACAATTTCTGCTGTTACTAATGATAAAAGTATAATAATAAATGAAATGTAGTCCACATCTCTCAATAGTTTAAAAGTGTTAATTGCAGTGAGAATCTTCAGTATCCCACTGTCAGGGAAATTCAGCAAACTGATATTAATTGCACTTCTCTCCCTGTGCATCGTTTCATTACAGATTCACTGAATCCCACAATGGTTTGGGTTGGGTGGGACCTTAAAACCCATCCCACTCCACCCCCTGCCATGGCAGGGACACCCCCCACTGTCCCAGGCTGCTCCCAGCCCTGTCCAGCCTGGCCTTGGGCACTGCCAGGGATCCAGGGGCAGCCACAGCTGCTCTGGGCACCCTGTGCCAGGGCCTGCCCACCCTCATAGAGAAGAATTTCTTCTTCTACAGTAAAGAGTTCCTGGCAGCTTATAGTCTCTAAAGCATCCAACTTACCTTCCTAACAGGGATCTTGCAGTCCAGGTTCATCTGTCAGTGCAAGAGATGAGAAAGGAAACCCCTCACAAAAATAAATACATTGCAGTCAGATTTTTAACAGCAAACATCAGCAGGCAAAGAATTAAAAACAAGTCCAAAAACTATTTAAATAATTCTGAAATCTTGCTTTACCTGAAGTAAGAAAATGTGAGAAGCTGATCAACTGAGCTTTAGATTCTCTGGAATGAGCCCACAGTTACAGCATCTGAGACTTCCCTTAAAAGCTTTTCTATAAATAACAACTGTGAGTGTTTCGAAAAGCAACATGAGCTTTGTAGAAGTCAAGTGGGAGTGCCTGGGGCTGGAAATACAGTTCTGAAAAATCCACAGAATCACAGAATCCCAGAATGTTTCGGGTTGGAAGGCATCTTAAAGCTCATCTTATTCCACAGCCCTGGGCAGGGAGACCTTCCACCGTCCCAGGCTGCTCCCAGCCCTGTCCAGCCTGGCCTTGGGCACTGCCAGGGATCCAGGGGCAGCCACAGCTGCTCTGGGCACCCTGTGCCAGGGCCTGCCCACCCTCCCAGGGAACAATTCCTGCCCAATATCCCACCCAGCCCTGCCCTCTGGCAGCGGGAAGCCATTCCCCCTTGGTCTTCCTTCCAGGCCCTTGTCCAAACTTCCTCTCCAGCTCTCCTGGAGCCCTTTTAGGCACTGAAAGGGGCTCTGAGGTCTCCCTGGATCCTTCTTTTAAATCCTTGTTTACAAAAAGTCCAATTGTCTCTGGAGAGGATTAAAGTGACATATTAGAAGTAAAAAAACAGACCTTTAACCAAACCTTGCTACTTCTCTGGACATTTGCCCATTTTTGGGACTCTGCCTTGGAGTTTGCAGTACTTTGAAATTAATTACTAGACTGCTTTGTCACAGGTCATCAAACTACCAGGAATGTATCCACTTTTGTAGGAATTTTAATTACATAAAGAGCCAAGCAAGAAATTATATTTGCTCTTTTATCACCAAAGTGCACACACCCCCAGCAAATCAACTCCTTGACCTGATGGTGGCAGATCTTCCTTGGGATGAACATCAGGAGAATGAAGAGCTGATTTCAGAGCTCCTTTCTAAAAATGTTAATGATCTCAGACGACTGTGTGCATGCAGGATTTTACAGCTGCCTGGTTATCTTCTAAACTGCAATGATCATACAAGAAATTTTACCTCAAATGCACACCAAGAGCTGAATATATCACCTCTATCACTGAGACCGAGTCTTCAGGGGTCTCCATGGATATTTCTGTTCTTTACTGGCATTTTCCCATCACACACCTGCTGCAGTTTGATGGCTGTGTGCAAGAGGAGAAGTTTTTTCCCTACCTCCTGTCACATCTTTTATCTGAGTGTAGGATTCTGGCATTACTCTCTGAATACTAAACACAAACCCATTGCAGCTGCACTCAGAGCTTACAGGGAAGATGGATATCTTAACCTTCACCATTTCCAATCTGAGACACAAACTACATCCTTCAGGATAACTAATCATGATGGTAACAGCAGGAATTTCTCACTAGAAGGTATTTTCTCAGGTGTGCATACTTATTCCTTAATAAAATGTTGCTACTCTGTTGAGTAACAGTGACTTTAAAAGCTCCCAGCCATCTTATACTGCAATTCAAGACAGGAAGGAAATGCAACATCCATTGAATCTGCAAAGGGCTCTAGAAAGAGCCAGTTGAAAATCCCACAGAGAAATTTAACTGGAGCACAATTCATTCACATACATTGACAAGGTTTGTCACCACAATGGATGTCTTAATTTTAAAGCTTATGGGAAGTAGCAATCATTTAGCAAAGGATTTCTTATAGCAGATTTTTTTGAGTCCATTGTGCACTCAGGTATGTTCTCTTGAAGATTATCACCCCTTCCTGGTGCCAGTCAGTCACCTGCCTGTGTCATCAAGGGCATTTTCCAGGCATAAATAATACTGACATTTGGAGTTTTCTTTTTATCTGTCTCTGCTTATAGTAAGAATGGGAAAAACGAAATCTGATCTCACTGGAAATGAAGATTCAATTTAGATTTTGAATCTTAATATATGATTTCATAAGTAAAAGGAAAGTACCATTTTCAGGAATTCACAAAATAATAGCAATGCAAATAATCTAAATGTGCCATCATCTGTCCCAGCATTGGAAACAGTATCTGTACATAGAAGAAGAAAGCCTGACTAATACAAAACCCTACACGAAAGCCCATAAGTCAGAGTAAGGTGATTATGCACAAAATAAACCAGCATGGTGTAAGTTCAACAGCTCGATCAAATATTGTTAAAAAAATAATGTTGCAAACAAGTTAAAAATCATGATGAATATATCTGAAATCAAAAGCCTCACACAGCAATTTTTTCTGCAAGGCAAGTGTCAACCTCTCCTACTCAGTCATGTCAAACAGGATGTACACCCAGCAGGCCTCAAGGTACACTTTCAGAGACAGTTGTAGTCTGCTTCAGTTTTGTCACCTTCTCTTTCACAAGTTTGCAGCTTCGTTCCTCTATTTTTAGCAGTTTGTGAATGAAGAAAACTGGCTTAGTAGCCCAATTCTTAGCTAGTCAGGAAGACATCCTTAATAGCATTTAAGTTAAAAATCCTTCATACTATTGCCAGCTGTTTGTTTCTATGAAATCTTCCCTGATTTGCTCTATTCCTTCTCATTAGAGAAATTATTAGAGCAGCTGGCAGTGGTGGATTGAATTTATTACTGACATTTGCACCTCTAACCCAACACTGAAGCAATGCCTTTGCTAAAAGCTTTACTTTGTTAAGAAAAAGCTTCTGCTTGAGCACCTGGCTGGCACTCAGCCTCCTCAGTGTCCAACAGGTAATGCCCAAAACACACACCTGGCAATCAGAACCTCTGCACACATGGGCTGGGGAGGTGAATCTGTGCCGATCAAATGAAGTGCACCAAGGCCAAGCCCAACTCCTGCACCTGGCTCAGGGCAACCCCAAGCACAAACCCAGGCTGGGCCAAGAATGGATCAGGAGCAGCCCTGGGGAGAAGGATTTGGGTGTTGGTGGGTGAGAGGCTCAGCCTGCCCCGGCCATGGGCACTGACCCCAGAAACCCCCCTGTGCTGGGCTGAGCCCCCAGCGTGGGCAGCAGGGGAGGGGGGATTCTGCCCCTCTGCCCCCTCAGGTGACACCCCACCTGCAGAGCTGCCCCAGCCCTGGGCAACAACATCAGGAGGACGTGGAGCTGCTGGAGCCAGCCCAGAGGAGGCCACGGAGATGCTCCCAGGGCTGGAGCCCCTCTGCTCTGGAGCCAGGCTGGGAGAGCTGGGGGTGCTCACCTGGAGAAGAGAAGGCTCCAGGGAGAGCTCAGAGCCCCTGGCAGGGCCTGAAGGGGCTCCAGGAGAGCTGCAGAGGGACTGGGGACAAGGCATGGAGGGACAGGACACAGGGAATGGCTTCCACTGCCAGAGGGCAGGGCTGGATGGGATATTGGGCAGGAATTGTTCCCTGGGAGGGTGGGCAGGCCTGGCACAGGGTGCCCAGAGCAGCTGTGGCTGCCCCTGGATCCCTGGCAGTGCCCAAGGCCAGGCTGGACGGGGCTGGGAGCAATCTAGGAGAGTGGAAGGTGTCCCTGCCCAAGGGTGTGGAATGAAATGAGCTTTAAGATCTCTTCCAACCCAAACGATTCCATGATTCCAAATTTTTCCAATGGTACAAAGTCTTCCAAAACAAAAGGCAATTCAAGACTCTCCAAGAATCTTTGTGCACTACAAATACAAATTTAATTGTAATTATTTTTTTGATGATGGTTATATCAACTACAAAGCTGTAGTTAGGCCTGAGAGATTTTAAGCTTTTTATCACAAGTGGACATGAATGTCTCCATGATGTCATACATCAGATGCTTTCAATATTGCAGAATATTTCTGAGTAGGTTACAGCTCACACCACTTTCTCCACCCTTTGCATCCCTCCTCTGTGCAGTTCTCAGGATCAGCTGCTGCTGAACTTCAATTCGTGACACATTTTCAGCCTCGGCAAAGAACAGAAACTGCTGACTAACTTCAGATGCTCAGCTGGTCCCACAGACAAACAGAGCTGTCACAGCCTCTCTAAGAGTGAGGAGTAAGTACTGGCACCTGCTGTAAGTACTCTGGGATAGAAGTAGACATTGGGAAAAACTCCAGTAAAGACAGCTCTGAATGACCACTCTGTGATCATGTGCATGATCTTCTTCCCAGGCCACATGAAAAATCTGACGATTCTTGTGCTCAGACACTTTCAAAGCCATAACTCAAAGAAGACACGAAGTACAATGTCCAAAAATGAATGAACATTTGGAGCAAAAGGTTTTTAGAGACATCAACTTGAACAGTCAAAACCAATTGTGAAATAATTTTCAGGAATAGTGTAAGAAGTAACACTTGAGGTTTGATTGTGCTCTGCTTAAGTTGTTGGGTTTTTCTGAAGTGTTAACTTTATTTCCCTGTTAACTTTGACATCAGCCTAACTTTTGAGAAAAATGTGATAGAAAACCTTTGTGAAATGGTTCGGTTTCATAGCATAGATGGCAACTTTAAGCTAGGAATTTTTGGCAAAGCTAAACAACACAGATCACTCCAGCTTGTCCCAAGAGCTCGTTTACTGCTGTGAACTCACTGAAAGCATATACTCCCATCAGAGTTTTCATTTCAGAAATGTTTCTGAAAGAGCTTTTCCTTGATGTACACCCTTCTAAAACATAAACAGGCTGTGTGGTGTTCACAACCCTACAAACATGTCCCACCTCCCAAGGCTCCCCGGATATGCACCTGCTCCTGTGAGCCACAGAGCAGACACCACAGAGCCCACATTGACGTGCTTTGCATCCTGCAGGGCTCCTGTTTCCTCGGCTTCCTGCCTGCTGAACAACGCCTTTCTTGTTGCACTTTTGTCATTCTAAGTGCCCCTGGTACGACAGGGCAACATATTCATTTCCCTTTCAATGAAAGTACTGTTTTTCTATTGAACATTGTGTCCTCTGACTATAAATTCAGAGGAAAGTTTTCTTAAACATTCAGATTAAAAACAAAAAAACCCACCCTTTGGAGTCACATTCAAACCTGAAATGTATAAAAAGCTCACAAGCACTGGTGGTTTGATGAGTTTCTCCTTCACTGCCTCATACTGCTGGTGTCCCTAGAGCAGGGCTCTGTCACGCCGTGTGAAAGAGCCAACCCACACGCCCAGTCAGGACATCGGGCTTTATCACCATTCTGCAGAACAAGTGCCAGGCCTCTCACAATGCTGGCACACCTGGGAAGCAAGCACAGGCTTGTATACAAAAAGGTAACACAGAAAAATGACACAGAAACGGGAGATTGGTCACTTACACTTCCATCACGTAATTCTTAATGTGCTTCTGATGTTTTATTTCACCTCATTACAACCTCATTCACTTAGATAAATTTCCCTGAGGGGCTGTTTTTTAGCATTATAATAATCTAAGGTAACTTCAGGTTGTATTTTCATCCTATCAGCTACCACCAAGTTATTATTTAACCTTACACTTGATTACAGTTACTGAATGAATCTGTTTGAAAAATTGTCAACAAAATAGGGATTTCTGGTGCTCTGTTCCTGGGGGCTCCATTGTTCTGCACCCTGTTCTCATGGTGTTAAGTTGCTGTGAACTTTCTGTGAATTTTTTGAACTTCATCTGCTATCACTACTACAAGAATTCACACAGAACCCATTCATTTTAAGCTTCTTATACAACCTGTCCAGTCTTGGCTGCAAGGCTTGCATGCAGCATGGACTGAGTGAGTCCCTTCCCACCCAGGATATCCAGGAATCTGTGATTCCCCATGTCAAAACGTACCTGTGTCACCAGCTCTTTGCTGCCTGCAGAGCACCTGAGGTAGCTGGTTTAGATGCAGGTGACAATACTGTTGGCACATGTGCTTGGTTGGATGTGCTGACCTTACCAAGTAAGAAGAACTAAAGACTCTTTTGCCCCAACCTGTTTGTCATTTAAATTTTCAGTAAGGGACAGACTGAGCACTACAACAAGTGTAGAGCAAAGTTCAAAGAGGCCAGGCAGCAGGTACCTCACGTACTGGCTCTGAAAAACGTGCAGTTTTAGATGTGGTAACTCCTGGGTTAAACACTTGTCAGGTGTTGTAGCTCTTGGCAAATAGCCCTTTGAGGAAGATATCTCTTTTGTCCCACCACAATCACCACGCTGTCACTCAGGTGGCAAACAGGGACAGTCACACAGGTCAGGGAAAAATCCCTCCTCGAGTTTTGTGTCTCTCAGTTGGCTGAGCTCCACACACCCCTCCAAGGGGGAGGCTGGCCCTGGTTCCAGGCATCAATGGACACATCAATAACCAGCTCCCGGACTGAAGGCATCCCAGAAGATATATTCCCATACTGTCATAAAAATCAAGTTTGGAAAGGGATGTTTAGCACATCAATCTACCTTGTTTCTTAAAATAAAAGGAAGTTATTTAACAAAAATCGTAAGAATTCAGGTGAAAAAGGAAAAGCTATGTAACTGTAAGTTCTAAAACAGTGCATAATCATTCCACAAAACTACACTTATCATAGAAATATTTGCATTTTACCTGGAGAAGAAGGTTTTTCTCATTACCTGAAATAAATCTCAGAGGAAAAGAGAAATACGAGCCAGTTTTTAGCACTTCTTGCTTCCTCAACAGGACATATACAGCAATTCTAGTTACAAATATACTGCTCACTATCTCCTGTTTTTTCAATATGTTCACATTGAGGAAGGTATTTTTAGAGTCCCTCAAAGACTGTGTCTATTGAAACCTTCCCCTCCCTGCCTGCCCCACATCAAAAACAAATCAGTGATGGAGTCAGATAAAATACATCACACCTTAAAAAGGTGAAATGCTATTTCTGTAACAGTTTAATTTCTCAAATTCAGTGCTACAAGAATATCACTTGTTCTAGCATAATTTCAAGAAATTAAGGAAGAGTACTTACAGTTCACAGTTCATCTCATCATATTCTCTCAGCAAATAGATATGGAAAGATATTGCTTATGCACTCAAGGTACTTCAAATCCTGTTTGGAGACATGACTATCACAGAATTATAGAATCATGGGTTGGTTTGGATTGGAAGGGACCTTAAAGTACATCCAGGTCCTCATGGGCAGGGTCACCTTCCACTCGACCAGGTTGCTCCAAGTCCCATCCAGCAGATTTACTGCAGAACATGCATTAAACACAAACTATTTATGAGAACTGAATTTCTGACAGGAAGCAGATGTTTGAGCAAGAAGGTTGTAATTTCACACTAAATAAATTCTTTTTCTCTTTACATAGAGAGAGGCTTCTCCAGAAGGAGCCTCTGGGCAACAAGTTCATCCCCTTCCGCGACTGAAGGAAGTTGTTTGAAGTGTCTAATTTGAGAGCCAACTACCTGCACTGCAAGAACTTTCAGATAAAACACAGGCATACAGAAGCCATGGATGCTGGATTCCAGCAGCAGCGGTCCTGCTTGCTCTTCACAGTTGCTCACAGATGTTTGTTGTTCATAACTAATTATCCTGTATACTGAATTACAACAGAAAAATGGAAAAAAAGAGGAATTAAGCCAATTGTAGTAAAAAATAGTTGGTTTTGTTTGATTGCCATGGCAGACAGCAGACAATTCTTAAATTCAGTTTCTTATTCTGCCTGAATTATTGCATAATTATTTCTACAAAAATACCTAAGGATATCTTTGTGGTGTTAGAAGGGAATGGGTGGGGAGCAGGAGCAGGAGCAGGAACAGGGTAATTGTGCTCACTCCAGAGGAGCAGGGAAACAGGAGGAATCACTGACAGCAAGTCTGAGCAAGAAGGTAGTTTTACCTCAGTCCCATAAGAGGTCCATTCCATTTCCAAATGGTTTCCAGTTTGAGTTAACCCCAAATTAGATTATGTTGCAAACTTCTAAAGCAATCCAACTTACATAATCCAATGTTCTTGCCAGCATGACAGGTACCAATTCAAAACAGGCAATTTTCCAATAGTGGAAAAAAAGTAAGATTTGTTAATTTTGACTCTCTAGAAATAACGAGATGTGGAACACTGATTAAAAAAGAAACACATCATCTCATCATTCAAAGGAAGCAGGTGAGGTGTTGAAGCACTTCTGACGTTTATTAGAGAGTCAAAGCTGATTCATTAAGTCATTCTCACTCATTAACTCTGGCAGTGCCTAGAGATATTTACTAAGGACTGAAACCCATTGTATTACTGAATAAAATTCATCCCTCAAAAACGGAGGTCTGAGATCAATCCCACACACAACAACTCCTTTAGTCACTTCAGGTAAAGGTGGTGCCTCGCTCTGCTCTGCACTGGGGCAGCCTCACCTCCAGTGCTGGGGCACTTTGGGCACCACGAGATCAGAGGGATCCAAAGCTGCTGGAGAGTGCCCAAAGGAGGGGCACGGGGCTGGGGAAGGGTCTGAGGAGCGGCTGAGGGCACTTGGCTGGTTCAGCTGGAGCAGAGCAGACTGAGGGGAGGCTCCTCGGGGGCTGCAGCTCCTCCCGAGGGGAGGCGGAGGGGCAGGGGCTGAGCTCTGCTCTGGGCCAGGGACAGGAGCCCAGGAAGGGCTGGAGCTGTGCCAGGCCTTGGCATGGAGCTCAGGGAAAGGTTCTTCCCCCCGAGGCTGCTGGGCACTGCCCAGGCTCCCCAGGGAATGGGCCCGGCCCCGAGGCTGCCAGAGCTCCAGGAGCTGCCAGGGATGCCCAGGGTGGCACTGCTGGGCTGTCTGGGCAGGGTTGGACTCAGTGATCCTTGGGGGTCCCTTCCAACTCAGGAGATCCTGGTTCTACAGGTACCCTGACAGCTGACATGGAGCCAGTGGCTTCACACAGGCTGCAGTGCCAAGGCAGAGCAAAGCCCTGGCACCCTGTTGGCCCCAGCCTGAAAACATCAGTCACCGATAACATCTGTGTGTCCGCAGAGGTCCGGGAGCCGCAGACAGCTGACGGGTACCCGGCCGGGGCCGCTGCGTTCCGCTGCCTATAGAGGGAGTCAAGACTGGCTGACACAGGAGTCAGGAAACCGCAGCGACGCCCACACGGAGGAGGAAATCATGCAGTGGTGATAAAGCGACTGTGTGAAGTCTGTCACAGAGGTACTACCTGGCAATAAGCACATTGTTGGAGGTTAGGATTTTTCCTTTCATTTTTCTTTCTCTCAGATAATTTTCTCCCATTTGTTGCCTTTTGGTTAGTGACGATACTTTGGAGACAAAAGATGTGCTGGGAGGAGGAGGAGGGGGAAAGGTGCAGTTTGCTAGCACCCCTTAGCTGGGGGGCTTTCTCTTGAGAAGGGCAGAGACACTGCGAGATTTTGGCTGGGCGGTGAGGAGCTGGGCTCAGTTCCTCGCTCGCTCTCGGGACCGGGGATGGACTGGACAGGCTGTGGCTATGGGGAGAATTCGGTGCCACCACGGAGTTCTGTCCTGCACTGCTTTCTCCTTACTCTGGGTGAGCTTCTGCTCGCAAGAGCAGCTGTTGAACTGGGACCTTTCCAACACTGGACCTCCCTGGGAAGGGGACCCCGACTCCCTCCCCCTCAGGACGGAGTGTCTCTGGTCGCTTGCAGCAGCTGCTTGTGTGCTTCCTTGGCAGACACCTGTCTTTCAAACCAAGACACACATTCAGGTCTGTCCAGCAGGCTATCTTGTCTCTAATGGTGCCTATAAGCAAATGCTGAGAAAAGAGGCAACAGAGAATCCCCCATCGCAAGTCCCTCTGCTTCAACTGTCAGTCCCCAGAATAACCCAAGCCAGTCATAATTTGTCCTTTGGTAAAGCTCAGAACATCTCTGAAGTACTTACTCAGCCTGCCTTTTTTTTTTTTTTTCCCTTTTAACTTTCTGTAGGCGCAACATCCTTGAGCATCCCACGGATACAGTGCCTATTCCCAGGATCCTCGCCTCCTCCATCTGCATTGAAGCCATCTCCTCACAGCCTCACTGGCAACCCAAGCTCATGCAGTACAGGAAGAGACAGCAAAACAATTAGTTCCTATTCAGTGGCTCAGTGCCACTTTAGACCCAGTATTTGCTTTAAATCATCTCTCCAGGCAGAAGAGTTCCAGCCTGCTCAGTCATTCTTGCAATGCTCTGCTCTGCTTTTGATTATCAAAAATATTTTTTGTTATTATCACCAGTCCCAGGCCCTCCCCACTTCCTACATATCGTCTCCAAGAATTGTTGAGGTTGGAAAAGACATCTAAGACCATCAAGTCCAACCATGTAACCAGCACCACCACCATGCTCACCACTAACCCATGTCCTCTGGTGCCACATCCACAAATTTTTTGACCACTTCCAGGGATGGAGACTCCATCTACCCTGGGCAGCCTGTGCCAGGGCCTGACAACCACTTCTGTGAAGAACTGTCTCGAAGACAAGAGGAACAGAACTGCATGCCATCAGTATCCTGAGCAAGGTGAATCACGATCATTACACAAAATAGCAGCATAATGTTCTCTGTTCTCTATTTTTGTTCTTAATGTCTGACATTTTATAAACTAATGCTCTGCAATAATAAACTCCAATATTTTGCTCCTGAGTGGTGGTGGTCAGCATAGCTTCTCATCTTGTGGAAAAGCCAGGAGAGTTTTCCCCGAGCTTTACTTCTGTATGTTAACTATTCAGTCATGCATGGTGGCTTCCTGTAATTCCTCAAGTCTGCCCTACAGAACTACCTCCCTGCTCATCTATTTTTCAGATAATGAATATACTGATCCAGACCTCACTGTAAAGTTTAAAACACACTGTATGACTTATGCCTCACTATGTCACCAGCATCACTTCCCATAATCTGGCAGAAATACCTCCTCACACAAGAGGGAGAATTCAACATAAAACCTACCAGAAACATCCCAAATATCTTAATCTCCAACCAGTTCATTCCAAATTTCACTGGCGTTCTAACAGACATTAATGCATAGAGCCAATTGTGTGCTGGATCCCAGCACCTCTTACAGCCAAGAAATTAAGATTCAATAAATATCATACTACTACAGAGCTGTAAGTGATACATGTATTCTGAGAACAAAATATGTACAATTCTGTTTTCCTAGTGGTCCATGAACACTCTGGGAATTGCAATCTTCAGTCCTAAAAGGGATTTCTCCCTGTATGAACCACACAGTTTATTCCAAGAGGTAATCTGGTGGCCCCATAGTTCTCACCCTTCTCTAAACTACACCAGGCACAGGCAGCATTTCAAGCAACCTTTCCTAGCTTAAAACTCTTACTGACAATCTTGATTTGGAGCAAGAATAACAAAATGCCATTATGTTTGGCACATCAGGTCTACAGACTTGCTCTCGGTGGCATTAAACATGGACCAGTTAAAGAATTGCCACTGTGGGCAAGGAGGGCTTATCATTGAGAAGTGTGTTTATTATAGGAGCTGGATAATGATCCTGTTCTTCCCCTGTCCTCTGCATAATGATTCCTCACTGCTGTGACTGTGGAGCATCCAACAAAGGTTACAAGCCTTTTCTGTAACAGCACAAGTATCTCTGACTGGAGTTCCTTGACAACTCACAGGACTCCTTCCTCCTCCAAATATCCCATCCTATGCTTGGCAGTAATTTGGTACTTGCCCTTAGAAGTAAATCCTTTGGCTTAAGACGGATATCTAACCTCTATTTTCCTTTTATTTTAGTTCTTGTTATAACTCCACTTTGTGATCTTCAGGACAAAAGATGAAGTAAGTCATTAGTAGATAAGTCAAATTAGCCTGGAGAAATTAGCCCAGGGAAAAGGAGGCTCAGGGAGGACCTTGTGGCTCTCCACAACTCCCTGACAGGAGGGTGCAGCCTGGTGGGGGTCAGGCTGTGCTCCCAGGGAACAAGGGACAGAGGGAGAAACAGCTTCAACTTGTTCCAGAGGAGGCTCATGTCAGATAGTAGAGGGAAATTCTGCCTAGAAAGGGTTGTCAAGTCCTGACACAGGCTACCCAATGCATTGGTGGAGTCACCGTCACTGAAATGTCTAAAAACATGTGAATATGGTACTTAGGGACACATGATCCTTTATGCCAATTGATGATGACTTAATCTTAAAAGTCTTTTTCAACCTAAACAATTCTGTGATTCTAGGAAATGCTAATGACAGAGTGGGTTGGAGATGCTACAGCACCGTGTGTACTGATGGTCAGTCTAGGCAGTATTCTACTCTCCTAAAGCTTCACAAACTGACAATTTTTTCCTCAAGATGTCAAATCTTGATGAAAAAAATCTACTCCTTTATCAGAGCTCCCGATCTGCACCCAGTGCAGATAAGCCTCATGCTTTCAGAAAGAGAACAAAACATTGATGTATCCTTACAGACTAAGAGCTGCTAATGAATTTATTCATCTTTGATGCCAAAGCAGAGATATTCCTATGAAACTGATCAAAAACATTATATGAGCTCCATTGTCTGCTGAAGTGTTCTCAGTACATAGATTAAAAGAACAAATCAAAGCAACTCCCTAGTTAAGCAAACTCCCAACCAGCCCACTGGTTCAAAGCCACAAGTTTGAACAAAAGGTCTGTTTTTTTTTTCCTTGGAAAGCATTAGCAATGTATGTCTGTAATAAATCACATGAGATGTAAAGACAATGACTCACTTCATTATCTTCTAAGTATGAGAACAAAATATTCTGCTGAGACAAAAGTCCCTCAGAAATGGTGATACCCACTGCACTTTGTGGCAGCAAGGAGCAATAAAACAATTCCAATAAACCTCCACAAAAACAGAACTGCAGGATTTTAGTCTGGATTTCTGTGTTATACACGATCATCTTACAGCTCCAAAAAGGCTCCCTTTGAGGAACAAGCCTGCAAATTAAACCCGAAGTCTCAAAACTATATGTGCAGAGCTGAGGAGCAAACATGCCAACAGTAAAAGTTCTGGTGGCTAGAGAAAGGGATCCCTATGGGACACGGTAATAGTTTCTGTGGATAATCACAAGGGTCAGTTCAATACATTGGAAAACTGACACTTCTACGACAAGCAATAAAAATCTGCAAAAATCATGCCATACCAGGAAATTTCTAATTTAATTCACCCAGGGCCCTTACTGCCCACAAGCCACATCCCTTCCTTCTGGAAGCTGCCTGAGTACTTATGTTGGACAGGTCTGTTTTATCTTCTCTATCAGGCAGCCACAGGTGACAGGAACCAATTTCTCCTAAAATGAACAAAAATCCTGACTCTAGTCCAGGAAATAAATGTAGTTGATAAAAGCTTGGAATGACAACCATGATGCCACAAAGCCCCTGCCCAAGGACACAGTGCTGCTGGTGAGGCATTCCTGTCAGGAGTCCCGGGGAATTACTTGGAATAACCTAGACCAAAAGCTGAGATTTATTAATCCTGATGCATTATTATTTCCAGAGTTACACAAGGAGAAATATGGAGCAGTAAAATTCAAACTACATTAAACTGCGGTATAGCAAAGGAAGTTCCAAAATGGGGTTTTCTTTTCATTATCCCATCATCCAAAGTCCACACTGGGATGCCAGGATGAACTGTGAAGGCGTGGAGAACACTGAAGTTAGTGACAACTGAGGCTTCTCAATTAAACATTTGCCACACAAATTGTGACAGCCCACAGCTGGCCTGGAGGCCTCACAGTCATGAGTAACCCGGACCACAACTGGAGCAGCCTTCACTGGTAAAGAAGCGAACACCTCCAAGAAGAAGACGCTGAGCGGCCCAAATGCACGCCACGGACGCCAGCCAATCCCCGAGGAGCACGTACGCCGCTATTGGCCAGCGGCCGGGTGGCAACAAGCTTCTGGCCAATCGGGATCGAAAGCGAGGGCTTGAGGACCATATAAAAGAAAGCTGGTAACAATAACGTTTGTTGTTGCCGCAGGAACCTTGGAGTGTGGTGTTGTGTCTGTGTCAACAATGACGACAAATCATGGAGAATTTCAGTCTTTACTGTCTTGACTGTGTAGTTGGCATACAAGAAACTCTGAGGGGCTGGAGCGTGTCCAGACTTGAGAATGGAGCTGGAGAAAGGTCTGGAGCACCAGGATCAGCTCAGGGAGCTGGGGGGCTCAGCCTGGAGAAAAGGAGGCCCAGGGGGGACCTTCTGGCTCTGCACAACTCCCTGACAAGAGGGGGCAGCCAGGTGGGAGTTGGGATCTGCTCCCAGGAACAAGTGATAGAACAAGAGGCAACAGCCTCAAGCGGTGCCAAGGAAGGTTTAGGTTGGACATCAGGAAGAATTTCTTCCCTGGAAGAGCAGTGAAGGGTTAGAACAGGCTGCCTAGGGCAGTGGTGGAGACACCAACCCTGGAAGTGTTAAAAATGAGTTGACATGACACTTGGGGATATGGTTTAGTGGGCATGGGGGAATTAGATTAAAGGTTGGATTTGATGGTTCTGAAGGTTTTTTACAGTGCTAATGATTCTATGATAAGCAAATACCATCAACACTGGCTGCCAACCAAAACCACCCAAGGTGTTAATCCATGTTCCCTTTCTGAATGTTTGCTGTTAGGACAGGCTGGGGAATAAGTTCCTCTGCTGTTAGGCAGGACCACAGCCTGGCCCAGCGATCCGGACTGGACAGGGCCAGAAAGGACAGTTCACCTGGGCCAGCAGCCACAAATGCTTACATGGGAGTTTGCTCTCTAGTAGAGCTCACTCCACAGATGAATTAGGCTTAAACTATACATGGCTGAGTGCATAAAAAAAAAAACACAAAAAAATCAACAACTCAAAAAAAGTTGTATGTAAGAGACCCAGCTTCCACGCAGAGAATGTAGCGGTGTAACAGTTTAGCATCACCCTGCAGCCAAGCAGTTTGTAAAGACAGACTGACTAATGCAGGTCAATCCATGATATAACACTGCAGCTACAACTGATTAGACATGGAACTAAGATAAAGTCACACAAATCAGACAGAAAATGCCAAGCAAATAAACAAATAGCTCTTGAATTCCTAGCAATTAAGGATTTTAAATTGCTAACATGCTTCTGCCCAGCATGACCAGCCCAACTCTGTAATCTTAGTATGCTACAAAGTAACAAGTAAATGCTGAACTTTGTAGGTATTGTTTTAGTTACTGCCTCGGTTTGGAGACAAGTTGAGGAGAAAACGCTCTGAAATGAGTTTCCTCTAAAGAGAAGGGCTCCAGTAATCCCTTTTGCCAAAGAGAAATGAATACCAGTGAGTGAAAGTGAAAAAACCTCAAATTGTTTATTAATGAAGGAAAAAAAAAAACAAAAGAGTGCCTGCAAGGCACAGAAAAAGGTTGTATAAATGCTAGATATGGAAGCTTCAAAACCTTAAGCCCCATCCTCCTAGAATGGGGCTAAGAGTACTAGCTAGGAGACAGAGATGGTGGCTGCCCCCCTTTGTTTCAGGGAATGAGAAGAACAGGAGCTCACGCAGCCACTCCAGCAGAATAAATGGGAACCTTTCTGGCATTAGTCTCTTCCTCACAGCAGGAAAAACTGATGGTTTTTGGGGTCCTTTCTTGTGTTGGTTCAGCTTCTCCAAGACTGGTTTGTGGTGGCTCTCCACCAGCTCCCTGAATGGACTGAAAAAAACCCCAAAATTGAAACAGTTAAAGGAAAAAAAATAAAAAACAACCCAAAAAAAGATGTCAAGAGGATTCCCAGGACAGCAACCAGGCTAGGGGAAGGGAAAAAAAAACCTTCTTGCTTCAAGCTGGCAAAAAACGAATCCAATGAAAGGAACAAAGGAGTGCCTTGGTCCATGCTGCAGCCCAAGCACCCGGAGAGAGAGGATTTGAACCAAACCTCGCAGGAGCCCAAGGCTCCCTGCTGCTCCCCAAGTGCATCTTAGAGCTACAGCAGCTGGTTTTGGGCATAAAGCAGACCATCAGGGGATAAAGTATCGTCATGAAATCACCCCACAACAATTACAAAAAAAAGCTTCTCCTTTGTCTATGTGAACAAACCGGCAGCAGCTCACACCCCAGGAGTTACCACAGCTAGGCTGAGCATTCCTGAAAGAAAATGTAACCCTGCCATTGCTACCTTGGAAATTTTATGGCAGAGCCGGTTTAGAAAACAAATAAATGATCTTTTCCTGTGCCCCTAAGTCATTAATTTAGAATCTTACTTCTGCATTTAGTAGCTCTAGTTTGCTGTTAGATTTAAATTAAAGCCATACCATGCAGATCAGCTGGCAGTGGGAAAGCTCATATAGAGACCCAAAATTGAAGGAAGGAAAAGTATTAAGGTCCATTAGTTGTAACAGCCAACAAAACAAGGTCTCTAAAATGATGTTGTTAAATTGCACGAGGAAAACTGATTTAAGAACCTGCTCTAAAAGCCTTTAACACATCATATGGTCTCTCCTTACCAAGGAAGGCAGAAAACTATCAGAGCATTCCTCCTCTTGCTGTACCTCCATCTCTTGTGCATATGCTATTCTGTGGCCATGGTTTACCTCAACATTCAAATAATAGAGCTTTTATTTTTAAAAAGTCAACATTTGCAAAGATCTTACAAATATTTTATAGTGACATTTGTTTCCATGCTTAGTTATTTAACTGCAAAGGTAAAGTTATGACAACAGTTACTTCTTCCAGCTTCAGAAATTACTGAAATTGGGTCACTGTAAGAGCCAGATGGAGAGATGGGGACTCCAGACAGCTCTTCATGTAACGCTGTTTATTGCATCGGGGTTGTGGGTAATGCCTATGGCTGCTGGCCAAAGGCAAGCCATGTGTCCTGAAGTCCGGTTCTATACGTGTTACAAAGCATTATATCTCTTTCTTTGCTTTGCATCTTATTACATAACAACCAATTAACTTAATACACAAAACCTTTATATTTACATATAACCTATCAAAATTGCTAAAATTACCATACTATGTTAGTAACTAACCAATCACTTGAGTTAGTAGTTACAGTTAAACTTTGAAAACTTGTTTTGCAGTGGAGTTTTCTTCTATCTTTGTAAATAACATCTTTCTATGCTCTTTTTCTTAGTGGAAACAATGCCTTATTTGCAGACCACTCAACCTTTTAAACTTTCTGCCTTCTAACTCAACTAAGCCATTGTTCTAAACCTTCCAACTCAACCTTTGTTCTCTCTGCCGCTTCACCAGCTATCTGTGCAAAAATCTCTTTTATATATCAAAACTTGCTTTCATTTCTATAAAACCTTCTCCTAAGCATTCACCTCTATAAAACTTTTCTGTGAACTTTTCATTCTTCCCAACAGGTCACTAGCAAAAAGTTACATTTAAAACAAAACATTTTAAAATTCAATATTAGTATTACTGTAATAATTGCAAGCATTAGTTTCCATTCAAGAGAAGAGCCTTGAAGATAGAAAAAAGAATCATCATGCCTTGTAAAGAGACTGCAAAAGGTACAGAAGAATTTGTACACCCAAAAATCCATAAACTCAAAAAGCACTGTGATGTAAGCCTTTAAACCCTGACAGCTTTCCATCCTCTCCAGATACAGGATTCTGTCATTTGAAAAGAAATCTGGGTCTACATCGTGGCCTGGGCTTCAGTTTATTATCAGATTTAGCTCTTCAAATAAACAAAACCTTGAAGTTTAGGTATCTTCTAATGAGCAGGGTAACACCTTAAAAAAATAAAGCAATGCAAAGGTGAAGACCTTGTCACTTTTATAAAGAGAAATTATTTAGTCACATTAGCCTTTTTCCCCCCTTTTTACACAGCACTGTCTGTGTAAAAGCTGTTTTAGAGCTTTATCTAATAGCTAGGTAAGTAGCAAAGATACAAACATCAAATGCTTGAGCTTAACGTGTAAAGTAGGGAAGAATTATTCTTTATTGCTCTCAGGCAGATCCTGAGACACTGTGATGTCACAGAAGAGAGTCTGACTCTTCAGCAGGCCAGTGCTCACCTGGTTCAAACTGCATTGCACCTTTTCCCACACCACATCCTCCAGGCAGTAGCAGCAACACCCACATCTACCGCTGAACTCTGACTGAAACACAAAAGGTCATGTTGGGACACAGTAGACCAATAGTAGAGGACAATTAATTATCATATAATTGTCATATAAGACAGGTTACAGTTACCCACATCGCAGCCAGCTCAGCAAGCTGCAGAGGAGGGATGGAAAGGACCTGTCAGCACCAACACTGGGATGTGACACCATCTGAAGGCCATGCTGGAGGTGCCTGGGGCCATTTGAAATCAGTCTGGGCTACAGCTGTGCTCACACATGACCATGGTGGCTGATATGCCTCAGCTTCAACTGGGGATGAATTTTCCCCAGGAGCTCCAGTGCTTTGCAGCATCTCCAATCTGTTCTTGTGAGGGATTTTTGAGAGATTGTGCTTGGCTTCTGTCATGGAATCTTATAAAATTTTGCCAGAGGAGGTTAGGACTGGATATTAGGGAAAGGTTCATCCCCCAGTGGATAGCCAGGCACAGAATAGGCTCCCCAGGGAATGGTCACAGGCCCAAGGCTGCCAGAGCTCCAGGAGTATTTGGACAACACTCCCTGGGGGGGGTTGTTGAGGTGTCCTGTGCAGGGCCAGGAGTTGGACTTTATGATCCTTTTGGTCCCTTCCTACCCAGGAGATTCTATGGATCTATGATGCTATGAAATAATATATTCAAATGATATTTATTTTGTAAGCCATTTAAAGCAGATAAATCAATTAAGACTTGGCCAGTATTTGAATTTCTATTCTATTTGAATAGAAATACATGATGTCAGATGGAGCTGGTTCTGCCCAACTGACTTGAGAACTCTGAAGATTTTAGAACACTTAGTCCAGATATGGAATCCCTCACACACTGAGGCAAGGGCTCTCAGCCTCCAGGAGTTCCCTTGGGTATCCCAACCTGCAGGAAGAGTCCTCAACTGGAGACCTACTGCTCCAAGGAGGATTGGCCCCACTGACAGCCTGGCCAGGGCTCCACCACAGCCCAGTCAGACCTGACCTATGGTCAGCTATGGTCATGCTCACCCTCCCTGCTGGGCTCTGATCTGCTGCCCACCACAGCCACTCTGAAATGTGATGGGGGCCAGCCTGCACAGAGCGATCAATGATTCATCCCTGAAGCCATGCCAGAAGTCACGATCCGCTTTTAATAACAAGGCAGAAATCGTGATGGTTCGTGCTATCTCGAGGTGCAAAGAAAAGGCAAACAGCAAGAGACTGTTTTTTCAACAAAACAGAGCACTTTATTGAGTGCTAATCAACTCAGTTATGCGATGGAGAGGAGAGAGAGGAAAAGAAAAGCAAAGTATGGAGAGAGAAAGAGAGGATGGGATATAGCTACCAATGGCGAGACAAAGTCCTCGTGGCCCAGACAATAGACACATCTTCTTCCGTGGGGAGATCTCAAAAGTCCCTTCAGAGAGTCACAGTTTTTAAGGCTTTTTCCAGGGAGAGAGGCCTTTGGCCAAAAAGGCAGGGAGATTTATGGCCTATTGTGAGCAGGCCCGTTGCTGATCACCGTCAGGCTTGTGCTGTACCACGGCGATATGTGTGCTGTACCATGGAAAACACACGCGCTGTACCTACAGCCGCTCTGCCCGAAGCACTGCTCCATGCAGCAGAACACTCACAGCGATCAGCAAACATCTCCCCCCTCAGCCAGGCCAGGGCCTGTCTCTTGGGGTCTGTCCCAGTCTCTGTCCCGACCATCAAGAGGCAAAATGAGAACTTTGGGCCAATCCTTACACCAGAGTTCAGGCCAATTACAGGTCTCTGCTGAGGGGAGCATCTACACAGGTGCAGAGGACCTGCATCTCCTGACAGCTCTAACTCCTAGCAAGCTCGTGACTGGATGACTGGAATTTCTGAAGTTAACCCCTTTGAGGGGCATAACTAATGTGGGTCGTGTGAGCAGACATCCTTAAGACACCCCTCCTATTCAGAAAAGTGTTCAGCATGTAAACACACAGCATACTGTTGGAAACAGGAGCAATATATCCTAACCATCAGCAGTACCACCAGACAGCCCCACTCACGTGACACAGNGGGGTTTGTAAGGCAAAAGCCTTCCCCATCCTCTTCCCGTCTCTGCTACGGGGTCCCTGACTCTGTTTCTCTGTTGTTACTATTGCAGTTATTGTTGGTTTTCTGTATCTTGTTGTACGCACTAGTAAAGGACGGTTATTCCTTCCCCATATCCTGCCTGAAAGCCGTTTAATTTCAAAATTATAATAATTCGGAGGGAGGGGTTTTCCAAGGGAGGCTCCGGCTTTCCCTAGCAGATACCTGTCTTTTCAACCTAAGACACACAGCAACGAGCACAGCCACACACTGACTGGCACAACGTCCTCCTGATGTTGTTGCCCAGGGCTGGGGCAGCTCTGCAGGTGGGGTGTCACCTGAGGGGGCAGAGGGGCAGAATCCCCCCTCCCCTGCTGCCCCCGCTGGGGGCTCAGCCCAGCACAGGGGGGTTTCTGGGGGCAGTGCCCATGGCCGGGGCAGGCTGAGCCTCTCACCCACCAACACCCCAAATCCTTCTCCCCAGGGCTGCTCCTGATCAATTCTCTGGGTTTGTGCTTGGAATGCTTTAGCTCAAGACTAACAAACCATTCTCCAATAACATTAGCAAAGCACACATCGGGCTCTTCAAATCTCCTACTGCTAGTTCATACTACCACACTCAGTACCACAGTGAGCAGCAGGTTTTGTCAGACATTCAAAACAGGATAAACAGGTGCTTTTCCTAAGCTGTTGGGAAAACAAAAAAAAGTAAATTAATCAGTTTGTTTACTGTGCATTTTACTGCTGTTTAATATCTTCCTGGAAGATGGGGACTGGAAAATGATGATAAATGTAATTAATATTGTCTAATTGACAGTCTGACAAAGGGTTTTTCAACACCAACAGCTCACTGGACAGACACAACTATGCTACAAATTCATTCACAACCAGAATAAAACCACACACAACCACAAGCTTCATAAATTATGAGCTTGAAATGAAGATGACTCCTGGCAACCAGGAAAGCTTCTGGCTTGCTTCTTTACATTTTGTTGTTTTTCTGTTAAATTTTTTATCTACTGATAAATTTTAAAGAAGATTATTTCAGAAACTAGGCTAATAGATAGTGGCTGCTGCACAACAAACATTGAGAAGGGAACATATACAGAGGTCATTAATACACAAAGGAAAAGAGAAACCAAAGAAAGAGTGAGGGGAAAATCAGCTTCAATAACAGCTTATAATAACTGCACATTTAAATGGAATTAAAACTTTTCCACATCTATCCGCAAATGATTAAGTGTGGCTGGTTTAATTAGAGCAGCTCAGTGCAGAGAAGCCTGAAGCGACATGTTCCTCAGCCAATGTGCTACTGGCAGCAGTGCTGCTTCAGAGCTCACACAGCCATACCTGGCATTTTCTTCATTGGCCTCAGGAAATCCAGAAAAAGTTCTCCTAAAATCACTGGGAATGTAAATGAGAAACATCTTTCTGCAGCACAACTAGAAACAAACATGCTCCAGGTGACATAATTCACCTCCCAAGTGAAATGACAGCAGAGGCAGAACAAGAACAGCAGCCACAGGTAACCTCAGGGAAGGTGACTCCCATGGGTGTGAAGGAGCAAGGGTGAGTTCATCCTTCTGCAAATGGCCAGAAGGGAATTCCAAAGAGGACAAACTGCTCCAGACAGTGGATATTATTCCTCCTCAGGGGACGAAATGACACTCAGAACAAAGACAAAAGCATCAAGGAACGGGACACCAGGAAGATTGAGGAGAGCACAAGGGAACACCAAGGAAAGAAAAAGCAGACTTATTTAGAAGGATGCTGTCAGTGAGGCAATACAGGAGCCCTCAAGTTTAGGTGATGGAGCCACAAACCCAAAGATGAGGGATCAGAAAGTGCCAATAAGCAAAGCCTTGGAACAGAGCTGGGGCATGTGTTGAGAGAGGCAGGAGTGAACCAGTGGATAATGGAGAACAGGAGCTGAAGAAAGCCTGTGGAGAGGAAGACACAGGAGAGTGAAGGTGATCTCATAGAGGTGAGAAATCAGTGAACAATATGCAAAACCCTGAAGAAGGGAAAGAAATCCAGATAATGAGGAGCCAAGGAGGGACGACTGGAAGGTGTCAGGGCACCATTCTGGGGGGGGATCATAGAATCAGGGAATGGTTTGGGCTGGAAGGGACCTTAAAGCTCATCCCATTCCAACACCTTCCACTATCTGAGGGTGCTCCGAGCCTCATCCATCCTGCCCTTGGACACTTCCAGGGATCCAGGGACAGCCACAGCTGCTCTGGGCAACCTGTGCCAAGGCCTCGCCACCCTCACAGGGAACAATTTCTTCCCAATATCCCATCAAACCCTGCCCTGTGGCAGCGGGAAGCCATTCCCTCTTGTCCTGGCACATCGGGCCTTTGTCCAAAATCCCCCCCCAGCTCTCTTGGAGCCCCCTTAGGCACTGGAAGGGGCTCTGAGATCTCCTCCAGGCT